>JAVLUE010000056.1:0-180189 GCA_034190945.1 Octodonta nipae | reverse complement strand
GTTCATTTCAGTTCCGTTAGATGATTCATTGTTCATGTCATCATTCATGATGCATGAACCAACAGCCATTTCAACAACGTAGCCTAAATAGGTAACCGCCGAGTTAGCTCTCTATTGGTAAGTTTCTGAGCAACAACAATTGACACACACACACACACACACACACACAACACAACACATGCTAGCAAGGAAAAAAAAACTATTTAATTAACTTTGCTTGCTAGTTTGGTCATTTAATTTCTTGGTTAGAGGAGAAAAACCAGAGTGAACAAAAAAATTAAATAAATAAATAAAAGACTCTTGAAAAAAGTCTTGAACAGAACAAAAAAGAAAGAGAGATACCTAACTACGACTGTCTTGATGGAAGAATCGTTTTCTTTAATCATCATCAAATTAATCAAATCAAAGAAAAAAAAAACCTAAAACCTAAAAATCTCCATTCTCCTAAAAGAATTTTGAATTCGAAATTGCTGAAAAAAAGAGAGACACAAAAAGTCGGTATGATAAGGATGATGAAATCATTTTGATCATCAATCATCGAATCTATCTCTCTTTCTTGAATATGATTTTGAAGGTTCCAAAGAGCTTCCATTTCCAAAGTTCTATTTAACACGTTCACGCCGGGGCACATTTTCATTTAAAGAAAAACAAAACCAAAGAAAATTTCGAAAAAAAATCCAAGCTCGAAAAATTGATGAAGAAAAAAACAGGTTTTGCTAGTAATTACTTGGGATGTTTGAATTGGGAATTATTTCCCTGCCAATAATGGCTTAAAAATGTGGTGATGATTGTTTTGAATAACTTGTTGTGGTAACACACACTCAACACATACCCAAACTGATAGAAAAAATTCTGGGAAGTTTTTTCTAATTTTGTTGAAAAGAGACCGTGTGTTGTTCTGAGATAATGATAATGGCGTGTCTCTGTGTGTGTGTGTGACAAATCTGTTCTTTAGGTCTCTCTCTCTCTCTCTGTTGTTTTTGTTCAATGTTTTAGGTTTGAAGGTATTCTAGGCGTAGAATGGAAGGAGGCGTTTTTTTTTTTTGAAGAACCATTTCACAAATTGTCCCGAGTATTATTATCATTTGTGTTTTGTTTTTCTAAACAAGAGAACCGAACATCTGTAAGTTGATGTTCCACCTCATCATCATGATCATTGTTCCCTGAATTTTCCCTACTCCTCGTCATTTGATGACAATGAATTGAATTGGTTCCATCGAGAGAAAAAAACTTTTTCAAACTAATTCCAGTTTTTTTCCCATAACACTCTGGGTCTCTCTCTCTCTCTCTCTCTCTCTCTCTCTCTCTCTCTCTCTCTCTCTCTTGTAGAAGAGGTTGGAACCAGGAGGACAGGAAAAAAAAACTCCTCATCACGATGATGACAAATTGAAAAAAAATTTTTTTTTCTTATCCAACAACTCAATTCTGGATAATTTCTCCAGAAAATTGAAACAAACCAATCGGAGTAGTAGAAAAGAAAAAATCTCCAAAACAAAATGAATTCATTTATTATTCTATTACAAGAATTCATTTGAGAACAACAAACAAATTAGTTTATGAGGAGAAAAAAAATAAACAGAAAATTCTAAAAAACCCACTAATGGAATCCATTCTAGAAGAATTGGTCAAGCCAAAGAAAAAACAAAAAACAAAACAATCCCAAATTTCCTAGGAAATAATCTACCGTTGATCTCTAAGTTTAAAATGATAAGATTTTTCTCTGTCTCTTTCTCTCGTAGATTATGATTATTATCATCCATTTATTGCTATTATATTATTAGAATATTTATGATACGTTTATTGTTTGTTTTGGCTGTTTCCAAAAGCCAACGCTTTTTCTTTCTTTTTTTTCCAACACTGAACGGAAAAAGAATCCTAAAACAGAATGTTGTTTCTTTCTGTCTGCCAGTGTTGTTTGAACCAAACTAACTTAAATAAACTTGGCCAAAAAATTATTCTCAATTTATTGCTCTTTAAAGAAATGGGTTTTTTTTTCTCTTTCTCGCAAAAATAAAGATTGGTGATTAATGATATAAGAAGAAAATAAAAAAATCGAAAAATTCGCATTGGGAAATATTGGTGAAAAAAAAAAGAGAACAGAGGATTGTTGTTGTTGTTGTTGATAAATAAAACAAGAGAGTTTTGCCTAGTCAAAAAATTCTTTTTACGTTTTTCTTCTTCTTGTTGTTCTTGTTGTTGTATCTTTCTAATAGTTCGATAACATTATATGAGGAAAAAAAATGAAATAAAATAAAAATCTCATACCAAGAGAACACTGACAAGAGACAAGAGTGCAAGAATTACCTATTTTCATACGGCTTATATGTTATGAAAAGAAGATGCGATGTGTGTATTAAAGACAAACAACAACGGATAACAAACAAACAAAAAACAATGAAGAAATATGTTTTCTCTCGCTGTGTTGATGGTGTTTCATTTTTTTTGGGTTTGGGTTCCAAGAACCCAAAACAACAACACCAAGGCCCTATCTTTTTGTTTTCTTTAAAAGAGTCTTATCTTAAAGAAAATTTTATTTTAAGTGCATTATCATTGAGTGTGTGTGTGTGTGTTTGAAAGTCCCCCATTGAATGATGATAAGGGATGATGATGATACTACTGAAACAACTACACATCCAAGCCACTTTAATGAAACCAAATTTTGATCAATGGAAATCGTTTTGATTGTATTCTTTTCTCATCTCTCTCTCTCTCTCTCTCTCTCTCTGAAACCAGAAGAAATAAAACAATTTTCATATAAAAAAAAATTATTTCCAACTTTTTGAAAAATGGATGATGATGAATAAACAATGGCTGGCCAAACAACATCGGTAATGTTTGTTTTTGGATTGGAACCAAAACAAAACAGAAAGCTGAAGAAAAAAAATTTCCTTAATCAGTTTGTTCGATCCACAAAAGTCCAAACCGATGAGCAAACAAACACAGGCACACCAAACACACAATCGATATACACCTATCAATCAAAAAATCAGAAGCTAAACAACAACGACGGCAGCCAATGTGAAAGAAGGAAAACAAACACTTTATTGGGGGTACTCTAGAAATTTGACGACAAACACCATTCATCTTGGTTTTTGAAACCTTCAACCTAAAAAAAACCATAAAACTTGGTAATTAAGGAACATTATTGATGTGTCTCGCTCGGGTGTGTGATTTCTAGTGGCGGAACCAACCAACCCAACCAAACCAACACAAACGAACGAGAGACCAAACACTTCACTCTCAAGACACCATATTGAATTTTTGTTTTTACCCAAAAAAAAACAAGAGATTATTTTCCATTATAATAGGCATTTCAAAATTAATGTCCGATCTGAGGGGAAGCTGGACAAAAAAAAAATGAAAGAAATAAAATTACCAGATTAAAAAACAAACAAATAGATTGAAATACGAAATTCGGATAATAGAATGTGTGTTTTGGAGATTATTTTTGTGTGTGTGTGTTGGTTTGAAATTCGAACAGTATTACAGTTATTTCTTTTCCAAAAAATATACCACCAGTCACCGCCGTAAATTCAAGAGCTTCAAAAGCAACACTAACAAACTTCACTTGAATGAATGGTGCACTGTGTGAATGTGTTTCTTCAAGAATCACCAATTCATCAAAATTCATTCGCATCAAACACCAGAACAAACTAAACACGCTTGTTTGACACACACACACACCATTTTTTTTTTCGGAAAAAATAACCCAAATTTTTTGGGCTGAAAATTATTTTCCTCTGTATTGTTGTGGTATTGTCTCGCCTTTTCTCACCACCAAAAAACTAATAACAGAATTATCAAAATTTTTAATACAGAAGAAGAAAAAAAAAACGGAAAAATTGTGAAAATGAGATTTGAATGCAGCCAATGTTCGAGCGTCATAATAATCGGAAAAAAAAACGAAACGAAAACAACTGGAAATAAGAGGAAAAAAAAACACTAATCCCAACTAAACGACAAAAACAGTTTACCCAAGTTAAACCAAACAAGCCAACAACACCATGGCAGACCATCACTTGCTTCTTTTCAAGATTTTTTTTTTATATGATGATGTTTTTGAAATTGATAAAATCTTCTCATAATGATTCATAAAACGATTTTTGGCTTCGAAACTTTCAAATTCTAATAGAACTCTTTTCGAACTCTGAGCACGACGACAGTTTATTTTTTTTCTCTAAAAGCTTTGGTGATTCGAAACGAAAGAAAAAAAATCCGGAACAAATATTCCAAATCGAAAAATAATTCTGATGATTGTGATCCTGAGAGGAGAGAAACATACAGGAAAAAAAACTCAACACAACCAGATGAAAGAAAAGATTTATACAACCAAAACCAAATTCTTTTCATGACATATTTTTAAGATTTGACATGATAATCTTTCGGTACAGCCAGCCACCACCACTCAATCTCTTTACACTAAACTAAACGAGAAAAAAAAAATGATTTGGAATTGAAATTTCATTCGAGTGTGTAAAAAAAAACAAATATTCAAATCATCAAAAATCTGTTTTTTCATTTTTTTGGTTGGTCAACGTTATAGTCGTTTGTCTCCCATTTCACACTTTGATGAGCTGCTTTTATGAGAAATTCATTCATTCAAAATATTTATTTATTTTTCCATAAACAGTCCATATTATTATGTCCAGTCAGAAACAAAAAGGCAACGCGAGTCCAGTCAAGTTTCAATAAAATTTTGAAATAGGATTCATATTTTTTTTCTTCTTCTCCTTCATTTCGTCATTTGTCGTTGTGGCAGTTCAAAGTCAACAGGTCGCCCTGTTGTTTGTTCCAGGAGAAATAACAACAACACACGGACAGATATTTTTTTTCTCGTTTATCGTGAATTAACACACACACACACACACAGCCTTGGAAAAGAAGAAAGTTTTTTTTTTATTAAAAAAATTTTTTCCATTAAAAAATCTTTAAAAAAATGAAATGAAATGAAATAGAAAAATCCTTGAAATGTTTAAAACAACTAAAGCTGATTGTTGAAAGAAAATTTGTGACTTGTGGGTCATCCTGTTGTTGTTACACTAGTATGTCTCATCACTATCCATCTCTCTTGTTTTCTTTCGTTCTATCTACCTGTCGAATTTTCTCGTGATAAACAAACAGAGACACAAACTAATTCCTTCATTCATTCACACGTGTTTGATTTATTGATTGATTGATTTTCGTTTTTTTTTTTTCGCTGCTACTGTTGTTGTGTTTCGGTATCTCCACACACACAAATCGAGACCATTCAATTTTTTTAATACTTTCATGCAATCGATTTGCTTTCATGATTTTCTTTTTCTCAATCAAATCGAATCAAATCAAATGTGTGTTGTTTGAAATACTAAAACTTTTACTAGTGTTGTAGTTGGAAAATAAACCATAACGGAATTGTATCAAATTGTGTCCTCACTCGTTGTCTCTGTGTCTCGACCTGTTGTGAGTGGTTGTTGTATTTGATGAGTTTCGTTTCAAGCCCAAAGCGAGATAATTTGAATACATCTTTTGAAGAACAACACACACACACAATTTTCTTAGGATTTCCGAATTCAATAACAAAAATACAAATTAAAGAAGAAGAAGAAAGAAAAAGATTCAATTAGCAGGTCTGCTGTTATCAGGATACTATTATCAAACTTTTTTTTTTTTTTTTGGATGCGTTTGTTTCTCTAAATAAATGATCTTTGTCTCTCTCTCTTTCTTTTTGAATAGAAAAAAAAAACAGACATTGGTTTGTTATCCTTTTTCCAAAGTCCAATCGAAATGATGATCATCATTATCAAAATATTTTATATACAAAACTACAACACCACTTCAATTAATCAATAATAATAGCAACAAAAACGAAAAAAAATATGAAATTACAATATTTTTTCAATGTATTATTTCAACGTAAAATTAATTCATTTTCATTATTATTAAAATAAAAAGATCATTTTTCATGAAAATGAAAATTACAGGAAAAAAAAAACTAGAAAACTCATATTCCAAACGCTAATCAACATTTGAACGAAAAAAAAAAACACACATCAAACCTCATTCGAAGGCCTGTGAAGCAAAAGATTTTAAGCATAACATGAAAGATTAAAAACTAAGGCTAGAAACACACACACAGACATATTTAGGCGACACCTTTTCTCCTTGGTGTTTAACGAAGAAAAAAAAAAAAATTTCGTCGACCAGTCAAGTCGCTTGGCAGGAACCCGTTCAAACACAAATACACACCAAACGCGATATTCGATTTTGAATGGCACCCGAATTTTTTCTTTTATCCTTTTTCAACTATTTTTTCCCGTTTCTCTCTATTTGGATTTAGCGCACCTTAATGGCAGCCATAATAGATTAGAAAATCTGATAAAGTTCATCTTCATCAGATCTTCACCAAGGCGCACACACACACACACACACACACACAGGCAGACAATTATCTATCAAGTGTGACCATAACAAGAGTGTTAATTAGAAAAAAAAGTGTTGCTCTCTTTCTCTCTCTCTCTCATCCAATCTAACCACTTTAGCTTACTGAAGATTTTCAAAGGCAATCTACTTAAGCGAAGAAAAAAAAATCAACAAAATTTAAACAAACAACCTGGATGATGAACTAAAAAAAAAAAAAAAACTTTTGGTGTTATTTTCCTTGTTGACGCACTGCCAACTATACTTACTTCATGAGACATTTCATGAATTTTATCAGATCAACAACAACAACCCAAAAAACAAAACCGTTATCCATGAATTTAGTATTCTGGATTTTTTTTTCTTTCTGGCCTGCCATCATCTTCTGACAAAGCCCAATTGAATCGTGAATGTGATCGATCATTGTGAGAAACGGAAAAAAAAATCGATCAGTTTATGCTGTGTATGACCGCGTGTGTTGTTGATAGATTTCTCTCTCTCTCTCTCTCTCTTTCTCTCTATGGGATGTCGTCGTTTGTTTGACACCAACACTTTTTCCTGATGGGCCCATTTTGGTTATTTTTGGGTTGTGTGTGTGTGTAGGCCATACTCTTAGTACAAAAGCATCGAGCATGTCATGTCATCAAGAATGATATTCTTTTTGGTTAGCCTTCCATTACCAAAAAACAAGAAACATCATTTCGTCAAGATTTTGTCTCCCAGAACAGAAAATAACAAGCTTGAGAAAACTTTCCCATTTTGAACCATTCACACAAAAAGACGCCTTGAAACATTAAACACTTTTTTTTGTTTTGCTAGAAAGCGACACAAATGTGGAGGATCGAATTAGAGAAGAGAAAAAATTGAATAGATTCGTATTCAAACGAATTCTTCAACTTTATCAACCTTAAACTAACAACAACCCATTACAACAAGAACAACAGCAAAAAACACAACAACATCAATACATCATCATCAATTATCATATTGTATGGAAAGCAAGCAAGCAAGCAGCACATCACAAAACAAACACTTGAATGGATTACAATTTTGACAGATTTGAGCATTTCACATGACACAAACACACACACACACAGACAGACACAAAATCAACCAACACAGACACATAAATTAATAGGTTGATTGCATAATAATTACTTCCAAATAAACACACACACACACACACATACAAACTCAATATATCGCTCAAAGTCTTTAACAGCAGCCAAATGGATGATGATTACCTGGGTACTAACACTAGACGAATAGATTTTCGTCCTCCGGTCAAAGAGAAAAACTATCTAAAATGATCGAATTTTGTTTTTTTTTTCTGTATCGATCTATTGAAAAATGATTGCCAAGTTTAGGTAATTTTCATTCGAAACACCACTTACTAAAAAAATCCAGACAAATAAATAGTTTTGAAATTTAGGTTAGAAAAAAAAAAAACAAACTCAGACACACAGAGAGTTGGAGAAGGAAACCTAGGTCCCTAGGAAATGTAGCCAGAAAAGAGGGGCAAAAGCTTTCTTTTGTTGATGAAGGTCGTCATTGTTTGTTAATCAACATTATATTTCCCTCTAGAAAGGTATTGTTTTTTAGCAGAAATTTTTCTGTAGAAAAAGCAAGCGATAAACAAAACAAAACAAAGCTAAAACACTTTGAGGTGCGCACTCACACACACAGACACCTGTAATTAGCAGTGTTTCTTCGTTTTTTAAAACACAAAAAATTTTAAAACAAAAAATTTCGTTTGAATCACAAACACAACCAGAGATGATGATGGATTGATTCAAACAAATTTAAAAATTTTTCTTTGAGAATAAATTTTGAAAAAAAGTTTAGACACATCATCAAAGAACTGTCTGTCTTGTGTGTTGTTGAAAAAGCATCAAATCCTCCTAATCGTCAACCACAAACACCACACACACACATCTCTCTCTCTCTCTCTTCAATTCCAAATCATCATTGAATTTTTCCAGTAAACAACCAACCAAACCATCCATTTCATTATTTTAATTTATTTTACATTTTTTTTTCTTGAAATCTATGTGCTTGTTTGTTCAGAGGAGAGAGAGAGAGAAAAAAAAACAATCACCCAAATACACACACACACACACACATTTAACCAACCAAAAAACCAAAAATCATTCGGTTTGATTGGGTTGTTGCTCGTGGTGGTGGGATGTGATGGATGAATGGAAATGGTCGTTTTCTGGTTTTTCTCCTCTCGTTTTGACGATAAAGTTTTTTTTTTGCAATTCTATTTTTTAAATAAAAGTACCTATCACACACTATGTGAACAGAATTGATTTGTTTTCTCAAGCCCATTTTTTTTTTTTTGGTATTTCATTGATTGATTTGGTTGGGTTTCCATTTGATTTCCCTGAATGGTTTTCTTCAACAAAGAAAGTTTGTTATTCTCATAGAAGAAATTTTAAAGAATGCCCCCCCCCCTCAAATGCAAGCAAGTTTTATTCAACTGCACAATCAATTCATTATGGAGAATGAAATCAAAATGAATAGATAGATGGATGGATGGATTCGTAAATCGTATTTTCTACCTATTTGCTGTGTTTAATATTTCTATCGCATTTACCACAGCAAAATTTTTTATTTTTGATAAATGAAAGGAAATCGAATCTAAAATCATGGTAATAATGATGATGATGACTTTGGGCTTATTTCTTTCTCTCTTTCTCTCTTTCGCTGACTTTTTGAAACGACGTCGTTTTTCATCGTTTGTTCGTTGGCTGGCTGGTTGATTCGTTCATCATCGTCATAGATTTCAAATTAAGTAGAAAAAGAAAATATTTATTTATTATCATTTCTTCTAATATATTTGACAACATTTGTCGCACTTTCAATGTTGGATGAATAATTTTTTTTTGATTTATGGAGAATCTGTTTATAAATGTCTGTCTCTTGTCTCTCTCTCTCTCTCTTTTTTATCACCATGTAATGACAGGTCTGAAGAAGAAGAAGAAGAAATAGATGGAAACCAAAAAGATTCAAACATTAGCTGACTAGCTGAGAGTATCAAACACAGTATTCAGTGTCAAGAATCCTCTTCATCTTGGGCTAGAATGTATGGAATAAACTCTTCATCTCATCATCATCTTCTTTTCAAAATAAAAACCCTGAGATTCGGTTTGATTCAACTGAAAATTCTTCCTCCTCAACCAAGATGGATTGGAAATATTCTTTCATACGAACAAGATTTTTCCACCAAACAAAAAAAAAAAAAAAAAAAAGAAGCAAATTCACACCGATTTTGACGTGAAATTTTCCATCTTCTTCTTCTTGTTGAAAAAAAAAACGAACATTTATTAGTTGAATGGAAAACCAGTGAAAACACGTCAACGACGCAACAGAAAAAAAAAAATGAATCGAAAAAGAAACAACCAAGTTTAGGAGAACAGAGAAGAAAAATAAATGAAACCATGATATATTTATTTAATAATTCATTTTATTTTCTCTTCAATAAAATAAAATCCAATACAGGAACAAGAAAAACTCCACAAGGTAGATTATGATGATGATAATCAGTTTCTCAACAGAGGAAAAATATTAACCAAAAAAAAATTTATTTTTTTCCCTGATATAATAATAAAACTCATCAAATATTTATTAGAAACTGTTAAGAAATCAATTTTTTGTTCATTTCGTTTGATAGAAAAATTTTGGTGAAGATCAGTTTTTCTTGCTGTGTTATAAATAAATTATTTTGACCTAATCTAAAAATATAGATTTATTTTACGAAAAAAAAAAAAAAAAAAACTTGAAACATTACAGCTGACTTTTTTTTCCCTAGTAAATTGAGCAGGAAAAAAAAACAATCGGGAAGAAACCGAGTGAACCTAGGGAAACGAACTCTGTTTCTTTCCACTAACCCTGTTGATTCACAAACCATTTAGCCTTATTATAAAACTATTACGAAAAATGATTCGATGACTAGGGCTGATTTTTTTGTTTTGTTCCTGGTCTTTTATCATTCAATAAAAGAAAACTATTCTCGGGTCTTGGAGAGGAGAGAGAGAGAGAGAACTTGAATAGAAAGAAAAAAAAAATACTCGAAATGGAAACTAGGTTTTTACAATTTGCTTGGAAAATTTCTGGCTTCTTTCTCTGTTTGAAATCAAGTCTGAATATAAAAAAAAACAACAACAACAAAGATTTTGACCTCGAAGATCAAAGGCCAGCTGCGCAATACAAAGGCTCACGGAATGTTGATGATACATTATCATGATGATGATGATGGTAGTGTGTTAGGTTGTGTATGTGCGTTTTTTGTTTTGAGCTTTCTCTGAAGCAACAGAAATCATATTACAGTGATTTTCACCTGAGAAGATTAGAGAGAGACCCAAAGAATTAGACCACTACGCGCTACTGTCCACAGCACACATTCAAGTGGCTTTTCCAAACACACACACACACACACACAGCATGTATAAATTTTATTCGTTGTTGTTGTTGAAGGGCCCAAAGTTTTTTTTGAAAAAAATAAAATACCAAATAACAAAAGGTTTCATGGCAACTTGAAGGTTGTTGCACTATCGAATCTTTCAACAAACCCTATTACCACTGTAAAGTTTAGTTTTCACTAAATGCAAAAAAAAAAACCTTTCAACAACAAAAGGAAAAAACACGTTTTCTCCCTTTTGTTCAAAGTAGAATGATGATGATGTGAGTGTATTGTATGTGTGCGTGCGAGTGTGTTGAAAAAAATTTGCAGTAAAAATTCGGACAAACTCAGAAAACTACCCCCAGCCCGGAGAAACGAGCAAAACATACACACGGGCAGACTTTGGAAATGAAGGGAATCGAACACGCGCGCACGCACAAAACAGTTTGTCTTTCTCCTAAGCGAATTGCGCGAGTTGGTTTGGAGATGGTGGACAATCACACACACTCTCAACGCACACATTTTGAAATGAATGGAGGCCATTCAGTCAAAAAAAAAAAAACAGTTTGAAACGAAAAACATCGAACCTACGTATAGGGAAACAAAGCAAAAAAAAAAAAAACAGGGAACATACAAACTCTTGATCAGGTCAGGGGTTTCTCTCTGCATAAGTTTTTGGTGTGATCATCTCACCATCATCATTACTAGCACCACTATTGAACACACAGACCAGACAACCAACCAACCAACCAACCAACAGCGACACATTCACTTGGGTACAGACTACAAAATTCTAGCAAAACACATTGGTATAGCAGCCTAGCTAGGGAGACAGAAAGAGAAAGAAAACAAATAGTGAAAAGTGCACACCAACAACAAAACCATTGACAGCACACAGGTGGGGACCCAAAAGGACAGAGGAAATTTTTTTTTTTTGTTCTGCTGGCCAGACTTGACCGACAGCCATAGGAAAATTTTCTACAAAGTTGCCAATCAAGTTAATTTTAAATTCTAAACAAAAAAAAAAACAATTCAATCAACAACAAGAAAAAACCTAAGCAAAGTGTGTAAGAAAAAAAAAATTTTTTTCTTTAAAACGACAATGAGAATGATGTGAAACAAAAAGGGTGATACCAAAGAAAGTCAATAAAACCAACTCTACAGACAGCATCTCAATCATTGTTATGGAGAGAAGTGGAAAATGGTTAACCATAGAGGACTAACCTAACCGACCAACACTAGCAGAAAAAAAAACAAGTGTGAGAAAAACTTGGCAAGGATTGTTGACCAATCAATCGATTATCATCACCAAACCATTTACCACCATCACTATTGAACCAATCTATTCGCCGTAAATTTTGACTATGACTAGAAAAATTTGAGAACTATTTCCATTTTGCTTTCTTTTTTAAACCTTAAAACATTTAACCCTTTTTATCTTTTGGGCGAGGTGTGAAAGTGATTATTGTGGTTGAGAGAGAGAGAGAAAAAAAACACCTTCACTTCTAGGTTTTTCCTTTCGTTGAATGCCAACCAAATGATAACCACGAGCAATTTATTTTTCAAGGAAACTTTCTACTCGGTAACCCAGATTCCCAAACCAAGATTTTTTTTTTTGAACCCGAATTTAAATAAGAAAACTGAGGAAATCTACCTACCTTGTTGTTATTAAACTAATTGAAAAGTTTTTCCACCAGAACCAAGAAAAAACAAATTCGTTCGATAAGCAGAAAAGTTGTTTCCAAACAAATTTCGTTAGTTGATGAAGAGAAAAAAAAACGAGATGATTTTTTGTTTTTTTTGGAAACACAACACTATTATGAGTGATTATCAAACACACACACACAAAGAGACACTATTAATGAGTAGAATTATTCAAATATAGACGACGAGAAGAAGAAATAAATTCGTTTTTTCGAGGTAGCTAAATGAAGGTGAACAAAATGGAAGACTGAAACAACCAAACAAATGCCGCACTAATAAACCATACAGGTATGTATATGTTTATTATTGTTGTTATTATACTTTTCCAGGTATTCGTGGTTTTTTTATGAAAAAGAAGTAGAAAAAAATATCAAACAACCAGCAAACAATAATGACGAGGATGATGATAATTCAACAAATATTATGATGATTTTTCTTTTCCTCTTAGGCCGATGGTTGGTGATGGTTTTTTTTCTGCCATTGCAAGAGTTTTGAGTTCAATTAAGAAAAAAAAATGATGATAAATGATGATGATGATCGTCTTGCTAGCTCAATGTCCAAATGGATTTTGTTTCTCTTCACCAGAGAATCACTTTTTTTCTAAATCGAATGATGATGACATAAAATGATTAGAATTTAAAGTATTAAAACAAAACAAAAAGTTTTACCTTTTTTTTTTCTTCTTTTCAATCCTCACAGTGAGGGACGATTCGATTTAGTAGTTTCGAACAAATCGAACAAGGATTCCGAGAGAACAAAGAAAGCGCGCGCATACCCACACACACACACATAGATGACGAAATAGACAACGATTCAGCAACGGTTTTCCCGAGGATCAAGCACAACAACCAAACTCACCACTCTCTCTCTGTGTTTAACCACCTGTTTGACCAAACAGAAACACTTCTCATCATGTTGCTGTTCTTTTGGTATTCTTTTTCTTCGAATGATGGTTGAGCAGTGTTTAAGAGATTTTTGTTAAGTTGTTTGTTTGATGATTGGAATTGGGCGCCAAGCAAGAAACAACACTACCATATATAAAACAAAGCCATTTGACAAGTTTTTTTTGGCCGTGTGTGACACTTTTCTTCTCGGCTGTTTATTTTTCAGAAGAATCACTTTTGAATGGGTTTTTCGTTCTTGGTGTTTGAGAGCACAGTAAAAGAAAAAAAACAAGAAATCTCAATAATAATGAGAAACGAAAGAATAAATCGTTTTCTTTTTCCAAATAAAAGATCGACGTTTTTTGAACGACATCGAAACAAAAACTAACCCAACAGAAACAACAGCAACACAACGATGACCGCCTTCCACAATGTCTGTTGGTGTTGTGCTGGCTTAGTGCGGGTAATGGTGATGAATCTAACAAAGAGAACAGCCGTGTGGAAGAAGTTCACCAATGGTTCGAGGATAATCGTCAAAGGTAGCAGTCAACAGAATAGAAACGATTCAAAAAAAAAGAAAGAAAACTTCTCTTCAATTGCGCATGTTTGTTTCGAATGAAATAATTTTAAAATGGCGCGTATTCGTTGAGAAAAAAAAAAAATTCTAAAATTTTTAAATCAATCAGGTAGGTATTTTTTTTTCCTATTGTGAAATGAAATTAATCCATTTTCAATTCGATTAGTTTTTAAAACGGTTCGATGGATTAATTTTGATTTATACGCGTTGTGATTTGTATTTGAAACTTGTTTCAAGAAAAAAAATCTCATCATTTCTGTAAATTTCTCTCTGGAGAGTTTTCCATAATCGATTCATCATTCAAACAACCAGATTTTTCAAAAACAAATCTGTCTCATTGTTTGACTGGACAATGACAAGTGCAATACAAATCGAACTGGCTTCTGGAAAATTCTCTTCCAAAATAATTGATTAAAGAATTTGGGAAAGAATATATGTAAACATTTGATATTATTTTGAGACATTGTTTTCATGAATCGATTCTAAGACTGATTGATGAAGATTGTGGCACTTGGTTGACAATTGCTTATTGACCATTGGTGTTCATCACCATTCTTAACAGTCTACAAATTTAGAATCTAAAAATACGAGCCTTAGAAGCGTTTTTTTGCGAATGATCTTTTGTTTTCGAAATTTCCATTCAAATGGAACACGTGCCGCTGCCGAGGCTGGTGCTAAAGCTTTCAATTTAAGACACAGAGCGACACACGCACGGGCGAAATTCAATTCATCAAATTTTTTTTTTTTTGTGTGGAATCGATTCGTTATTTGTTCTATTCAATACGATAAACGAATCGTATACATTCAAAGCCCCACCCGAGTCCCGGTTCTTTCGATCTGTTCCAGCACTTGGATATCCGTGAGTTTCTTTTTATTTATTTATTCCGATTGTTATATTGCTGTTGCTATTTGATTTTAAATCATCATCATCATGGAACACTGGCACTTTGCATTTGGTCCCACAGGGGTGGAAACGACCATTATGATCATGGAACAGAACCACTTTTTTTGTTTTGTTTGATCTCGTTCCTTTTTTTTTTTTTGATAATTTTAATTCGTTTTTTTTATTTATGCTCGTCTCTCCCTCTCGAGATTTTTGTTTAATGGCGTTGGTCGTGATCACGGTCGTGGTGGTGGTGAAGGTCAAAGGCCATTAATATTATTATTGTACTCTCTGAATTCGTCGGTCGTCGATCGTCGTTTTTTCCTCACTATAATAGATTTTTTGCCTTGTTGTTTGCTTGCTGTGTTTGAGAGCCGTCGACGAGCCCAAAAAAAAAGAAAGAAATTTCATATTCATCACAATGGGATAACAAACACACGCACAATTAGTTTTGACGAGAATGACGATGGCGACCCGAATGATGGCGTCCGCATACGCACCAACCTTATCCTCTGTCTTCTTTAACATGTTTCATGGGTTTCCTCAAAGGCGTTCTAATAATTGACCGTGTTCCATGCAAAAAAAAAGTTCTGTCATTCTCAAGGCCAGAGATGTAAGAGAACAAACCCCACCAATCTGAAAACGTTCACAAACAAACTTGTTTCACTTGGATTCCATTAGTTTTCATTTAAAATTATTTTTTCTCTTTTGAACAAAAATATTCTGTTAGATAGACCTTTGAAGGATTTTTCTTTTTGGATCAACAGAGAGAATCTTTTCTATAGGAATTAAACTGATCAAGTTTTTTTTTTGTTTCAATTAAACAGATTGGTAATAAACGAAGCTAACAGGTTTTTTTTTTAATTACGTTATTTTACTAATTGAAAAAAAATTGATTTATTTGTGTTTTTTTTTCTGTTGTTATTTAATTTATTTTTACTTTCTATTAATAACTCAATTAACAATTATCTATAATTTACAAACCACCCAACAGTTTCAGTCATAAATAAAAAAGTTGATTTACTAACTCTTAATTATTTTTAAAAAAACAGGCATTATTTTACTAGTATCATATCGTTTATATTGGTATTTAATTAAGTAAGTTTCTCTTAATTTAAGAAAAAAATATTGACCTTAATCGTACTAATTTTCTTTTATTAGAAATTCTCATCAGAAAATTTATCGAAGTCGGTGTATAACAGTCATTAATGAGGATGATCAAATAAAAACAAAAAAAGCCACCAAACCCAATCAATTCACAAATTCGTGCCATCTCTCATTCAGGCCAGGTGTTTCGATTACAACTATTGTATAAGTGCTATGTAGTGATTTTTTTTTTTTTTCGTTTAATTCAGAGCAAAACATGAATGGTATATAATGAATGTTTGTTCGAGTCAATCAAAAAAATTTAAAATTTGCATGAAGAATTGAGAATCAAATGAAACTCTATTCGATAAAACTAATATCAATCTATATTAAGCAATCGATGTTTGAGATTGTTTGATTATCAAATTGAATCTCATTAAGATTCACCTGCATCCATATTGTTTTGTTTCCATTCTTCTATCAATTCAAATTTTGGTGTCATTGTTGTTGTTGGTTTTCGACTACTATTGAAAACAATTCAACGATTGTTTAACAATGCGAAAAATGGAAATGAAACAAACAATCATATTTAATCGGATAATCAAAGAGGATTGTCATCTAGAGATTCAACACTGTCATTATTAACGCTTCAAATAGTAGATCCAAAACAAATTGCACAAAACTGTTGTTTCTTCAAAGTTTAAAAGAAAACTTCAAATTTTTTTTTATTATCCTTCTCTCATCCTTTCCTAATCATCATCTCAAATTTTTTTTTGACATTGATTCATCAAAAAAATGAAAAGTGAAAAATTGCACACACACCTTATTATTCAGTAATTGTGGAGTTTTTCTTACGTATCACGCATATATTATTTACAGGTAAATTTTATTAATGCCCATTCTATTTGTCTGCTAAGTGTTTGTTTGTTAGTGTTCGCTTGCTTGCTTGTGCTGTCTCATTGCTCAAATTTTGATCACATTTCTTAATAGTAACAATCAATTTCAAGCCATTGATTGCAATAGCAGAGAATCAAATTGATGGAGAAAAAAATATAGATCTTTTTCGCTGTTCTTTCGCTAGTATCTCGTTATCCTCAATTAAAAAGCCATTTGTCATAATACATGTGTGCCAGTATTTTTCCCTGTATCTCTCTCTGTGTGTGTGTTTTATTAATCTGTAGATGAAAAATGAATATAAAATGATATTTTTTCTATTTTATTCATTTTCCAGGAGAAAATTGTTTTTTTTTTTTTGAAACTTGTATCAACTTCAGATTTGATCCATTATGATTTGATTTTCATTTTGGTTAAATTTAGACAGAACGCCTAGAATTTTTTTTTTTTTGATTGTTGTGTAGCTTCCTTTTCATTATTGTTGTTTGCGCATCAAATGTCCTAGAATACACACATAGACACACTTGGTTGTTATTATTATTGTTTGAGACTTTTCATAATTGAGCTTTATTGGATTATTTTTGGTTGAGTTCCATTCATTCGAAAGTTTTCGAGCAGAGAGAGAGAGAGAGAGAGAGATTTATTCATTTTCCAGAGGTTTTTTTTTTGCTTCTTTTAATGCATCCATTTTTCATTATCATCATAATAATGAAATGAAATTTTTGTTTCTAGGATTTTAGGTTTGTGTTGGGGTTTTGGGTTTCGTTCCGAGAAACACACACATTTCTACCGTTCATATAGATTGAGTTTTTTTTTCTTGTGATGGTCAATTTGTGTGCAAGCTGGAGAGACGTTTGGTCCAATTTTGTTCTGTCGGGTTTCTTTTCTCTCTTATCCGAATCGAATCCCGTGGATTGATTTTATTTCGGTGTTTTTTTTTTTGAAGAGAAAAAGTGGGATTTTTTGTGCTCTATCACTTAAATAATTCGGATAATTTATTGCTTTTTTCAAGGAAGGTTCCAAAAATTGTAATAATAATGATAATTTTTTTTTGTGGCTGTTGTTTTGAGGATCGACCCCAATGTTACCAATGCACACACACACACACAAAACAAAACTTAAATCCCAATACTAAACTTGGGCCCAAACAATTTAGCAATTGACTCATCATCATCATCATTGGGTATATTGATAAATGATGATGATGATAATGAAACCACAATACCAGAATTAAAATCGAAAAGTCTGGTCTCATATTTAAACCCAAATATGTGTGTGTGTGTATGGTTGATAGATATTATTGATCTCGGTGGTTTTCATTACATGATGATGTACTTTAGTGGTTTAATAGTTTCTCTCTGTTGGGAAAGTAAAAACCGCCCGATATTTTTTTTTCTATCGCATTCTCTTGACAAAAACCAAACCAATACAGAATCCAGAGAGAGAGAAAGAGACAGCAAGCAACCTAAAAACTAGATTTGGGTTAACCAAACATAAAGACACTTGAAACACAGGAAACGGTCAATTATTCGATTAATCTTCATCATTCGCTTACACATGAACTGACTGTCCGCCAAAAAAAAAAAAAAAAACAATTGGTCAAATTTATGATATTAATATAATCAAATCGAATCTGCTTTCCAATGGTCATCATTGTCTATGGTCTATGGTCGTAATGAGTTTTCAAAAAAAAGATAATTCGGTCAATTTGAAGAAGCAGAACAACTACAACAACAACAAGCTTTTGATCTAGAAAACAAGAACTTTCCACCGCCTCTACATCAATTACTCCAATTTCGTTTTTGTCTTGAGACAATCAAATGGAACAAACTGTTTGCCTTTCAAATCAAAAAAAACCCGTGTGCTTTCTTCAGGGCACTTTAGAAGCTTTCAAGGTTTCCTTGTTGTTGTTAACAAATTTAAATATTTACATTGTTTTTTTTCAAACAAACCCAAGTGGGAGGTTGTCAGGACCCAGAAAAAGCGAGAGAATGGCAGCTGTAGGTTTTTTGTTTGGTTTTTGAAGAGTTTCACCAAAAAAAGAAAAGAAAAAGCTTTTTAAATTTTTTTTTTTTCTTTGCTTTTCTCGAAATCAAACATTTGAAGAAACCGATGATGGTTGTGTGTTGACCAAGCTATTATTATGTTGTATGTGTGCGCGCTCTTAAAGATACATAGGCAGCACATACCAAGACACATTTAAAAAATCCCTAAACTTTTTTTGTTTTTTTTTTTTTTGAAAAAAAAGCCGAATCACCCAAAAAGGATTCGGATGAATGAATGAAATGTTGCGCTTGAGTTTCTCGAAAAAAAAAAAGAAATCTTGAATGATTTTAAATGATTGAAAAAAAAACCAATGCAAACATTTGATTTTAATATGTTGAACAACCATAATTCATTCATTCTCTCATTTAATATGATAGATTTATTGAAGAGTATTCTGTTTCAGGTATACCAGAGGAGAAATAAAAAAAAGCCTCAACCTGTGCTTGAGAATTCTTGAGCTTCATCACCTTGTCACCTGTTTGGCTTTTCGTTTCATTTCAAATTATTATTAAAATTCTAAAATCTTCTAAAAGCGTCTCTTTTAGGTTCCAATCAGGTTCAGTTTGGTTTGGACGTGGGTGGAGACAAAAAACGGATAGCTTATGTATTTTTTTGAATAAAAATTCGATCAATATGAAATTCGAAATTCTGGCTTTGGGTTTGATTGAACGATTCGAGGATAGAACAAAATTTTACATTTTTTTCCCCTTTGAAAAATCTTCTCTCGGTAGGATTCCATTTTTTTTCTTCATTTTTATTGTTGTTGTTTTGCCATATGAAACAATTTTTGATTTGATCCAAAGCAGACAGCTACATCTTTCCGAACTATTTTCATGGTGATGAACATCATCATCTTGATCATTATGACACATCACAATCTGGTATGTTTTTTCAAATAAATTTCTTTTCTTTTTTCATTATTATTCAATCATCATAAATATTTTTCAATGAACAGGGAAAACAAGAAGAAGACGGAACAAAATCTGATTTCAAATTCAATGCTGTTGAAATCAACGAAGAATTGAGGCGATGACAAACTGTATGTGTGTGATGATTGAACTTTGACTCGAAGCAATATTTATTTCTGGTTCAATCAAATGATTGACGTCAAACTGTGGGTGATGAATTAATTTTTCCGATGGGGTTTCTTCTCACCACGAACTTGGGTTAAACAACAACAAAAAACCAACGATAAACTAAATTTTGTTTTAAAATTCAATATTCGATTCAAAGCTTTCAATTGAAGATTTTTTTTTTCGATGTTGAATTGAGGAAATTTTTTCATGCTCAAAAAATATGTAAATAATAATAATGAAAATACCAAAATATTGGCAAATTATTGGAAGAAAAAAAAACGAACACTAATACATTGAATTCATTACAATGATTTGATTATCCAAAATTATTTTGGTAATGCAGTAAAATGGTTTTATATTGAAAGAAAAAAAAATGCTCGCCGTTCATGCTTCTGATTGTATTGAGAATGTTGATGATTTTTTTTCCTCAATGATTTTATCGCTCAAATGCGTTCAAAGAGAAAAAAAACATGAAACATTTCCATTCATCAATTATTCATCATCGTTTATTAAAGATGTTATTTGATTTGAGTCAATGTTTCTTGAATCATAACTACTATTGTTTGTGATTAGCAAATCCATCATCAAAAGAATCAGAAAAAAAACAAAAAATTATGGAATAGGATGCGTCATCTATCGAATTAGAATTGACTTTTTTTTATTTTTTTTTGAATTGGATAAGAAGGATTCATTGATTATTAGTATTCAATACCCTGGGTTGATTGTTTCACTGAAAAAAGATCATCCAATAATTGTTTTATTCAAATGAAACCACACATTATTAATGTGTATTTTTTTTTGGTTAACATCATCAACAATCATTCATCTAGTGATCAATCAACGATGATGAATCTAATAAAAATTCAATCAAATCATTTCTAGTCAAACGATGATAAAAAGTCGAATGTGGCGCCAACATGTATCCACTTTCAATGCCGCTGTGGATTGTTTAAAGGTTTGTGAATTGATTCTTTGATTTAAATTTTTCTTTCTCTCTTAGAAATAATGATGATGGATGAATAGAATGAAAAGAATCATAGTCATTACCTACTTTTTTAAGCGAACAAATGGACACATAGTTTCTGTTTGTCTTTGTTATTGAGATTATTTTGACCAAAAAAAAAAAGTATTCTTTCCTTCGAATATACCACCATCAATTATTATTCTACCAGAATAATAATGTGCATCTCTTTCTTTCACACACAATTGATCTTGTTTCTCTGTGTGCAATTGAATTGAATGGATTGTGTTTCTCAGTGGTACAACAAAATGTATTATACGTTTGCTGGTTGGTTAGTTGATTGTATACAACAACCAGCCAATCTGGTAGAGGTGGTACTTGATTTTTTTTTCTGGTAAATTGTGGAAACAACTAACAAACAAAAATGGTTCATAAGTAAGAAGCAGGAGCATGCTCGCAACCATCCACACAAAAAAAACCCATCATTTTCATCATTTGTTGTTAGTTCGAAGAAATGTGGAAAAATAGAAAATAAAAATTACACCAAGAAGACAAATTCGATACACTCGCCAATCACTTTCAGATAGAGAAAGAGCTCTAAGCTCTCGAACCACCACCATCACTCACCCAAAACCGAGAGAAAGAAAAACCACGATAGATAGACGCACGTTTCTTTAGCGAGTCGCCCGTCGAAGAGAAAAAAAAGTATTTCAACTCTTTCGTTCGTTTTTATTTATTTATTATTTGTTTCCATTATTTTTGTGGGAAAAAAAATTTCTAAAACAAACAGAAATAGCCATTGTGAAGTGTTTGTATTATCTTGCTACCAAACCAGTCAATCAATCAATCAACTAACCAAACAACATGAAATTCATTTTCAACATCAATGATACGATTCAAAAAAAACATCGTTTCATTTTGAATTCATTCCGTCAAGTGAAAATTAAACTGGAATTGATCGATTGATTTAATTTAATTTGATTTGATCTAATTTGATGATTATCAACTATCATTTGATTCAATTCATTTATAAAATGAAATTTATTTCTATCACTAGATATTGAAGCTTTTAGATGAAGAAGAAAAAGCCTTTTTTCGTTACTTCTTACTTCGTTTTCGTTCTGATTTCAATTGATTCATCAATAATTTTTTCACTTCGATTAACTAACAATGATGATGATGATCAACAATGAAGATAATAATAATGAACAAGAAGAGGATGATGATGATAGAAAAAATCAACGATTCAGTTTTTTTATACGACCAGGCCCCAGTGGTAATTCTGAATCAAAACACACTAAAGATTCAAAAATTCCCGAGCCTGATTCTTGTTTGAACTCAGCATTTTTGGATGTTGTTGATTCAAATAATTCCTGTGATAAAGTTGATGATGAAAATCACGATAATAGTGATCATCTTGATGATGGAGAAAGTGAAGATGAAGATATTGTCGAAAAAATACAATTCGATTCGAACAATCATAGAAATAATGATGAACAAAGTAGTGAAGAGGATGGTTGGACTGAAGATAGACCGAGACATGAAACAGCACTAGAAATTTCCACCAATATCAACCAAAATTCAATCGAAAGAGTTTGATAGATTTGATTTGTTTGAGCCACACCCGAGTGCCCAGAATTCTATCCACGTGAAGAGATTTGCCGAAGGACCATTGAGTTATATCTACAAAATTCGTCATTTGGCTGAACCTTTTGGCATTGTTAAAATTATTCCTCCAGCGGTGAGTTTTTTTCGAAAAATGTTTGCAAAAATAAATTTCTTGTTTTTTTTAAATTTATTGGAAAAGAGCTTCAAACCAGAATTTTCAGCCGATTGGGACAATTTCAAATTCACTCGACGAATCCAGCATATTTGCGAACATGAAATCACAACTCGCAGTTACTTGTTCTTTCTAGAACGTCTCGAGCAGTTTTGGCGTCTTCAGGTTTTTTTTTGTTAAAAAAATGTTCAGATACAGAGTTCTGATTTTTGCTGTAAAGGGTGTTTCACTTAAACTGTCGTACATTCAAAATCGAATCATTCCAATTTACGATCTTTATAAGTTGGTTCAGAAACTTGGAGGTTTTGAAATGTGCGTTAAATCAAAGAAATGGAGTCGTGTGGCCTTGGATCTGAATTTCACTTCTGCTGGATCATCTCAGTTGAAAAACTATTATGAACGATTTTTGTATCCTTTCGATGTTTTTTTGAGCGGTGCTTCTTCATCATCAGTATCGTCAGATACAAATGGCAAAAATAAAGCTTTTGAGTCATCACCAATAGAATCTCCGACAGTTAAAACCGAACAACACGAACTGATCTTGATTTCGAATGTTCCGTCAAGCTCTTTGATTAATGATCCGAATACCAATGAAAAAAACAACGCCAGCAGCAGTAACGAATTGAAAAGGTTACGTGTGTTTGGTGCTGGGCCTAAAATGCCTGGAATGCCTAGTCAAAATCGTGTGATCCGGTATTGTTCTAATTGTGATCGAACAACCGAAAGTACTTTGATGTTGACCTGTGTCGATTGTTCTCGGTCTTTTCATCGAAACTGTTTGATACCGAATTTTTTAGTTTATCCGCAAGGTATTTAAACCATTTAAATTTTTATGTTCATTTTTTTTCGAATTTAAATTATTTTGAAACAAATATAGATGAATGGCGTTGTCATACTTGTATTTATAAAATTTTTCAAAAAACGGATTTTCAATACGGGAAATTTCGAGGTTTTCCGCACTCTCACGAATCAGTTTCTCTGCGTGAATTTCAAGCCATTTCTTCTGAAATTCAGAATTCCTATTTCTCTAATATCTCTAAAACGGTAATACATAAGAAATTTGAGCTGAAAATGACAAAAATATTTCAAAGGAACTGACTGAACAGTTCATGGAGAAAGAGTTTTGGCGTATTATGAACGAGCCAACATCGCTAGTTTATTCAGAATATGGATCAGACTTGAGCACCGATGAATTTGAAAGTGCGTTTCCCACTAGTAACAATGCCATCACTGTCGAACAACAAGTACGAGAAATTTTTCATTAACATGTTTTGATTAATAATTTGAATTTCAAAAAATAAGGTCTATGTCAACCATCCATGGAACATCAACAACATCTCACAAGCCAAGGGGTCAGCTTTAGAATTTCTGAAACAACGAATCAACGGAATGATCGCACCATGGCTTTATGTCGGTATGGTGTTTTCGATATTTTGCTGGCATATTGAAGACCATTACACACATTCGATCAATTATCTTCATACGGGCGCAACAAAAACTTGGTATGGCATACCAGGCAGTTCGGCTCGTCATTTCGAGCAAGCATTGAAAGAGCTTGGCACTGATTACGAGTCTCAAGAAGGCTACTTACAAATGTTAGTAACTACTTGCAATCCGACACCTCTAAGGAAGTTGGGTGTTCCTATTTATCGTACTAATCAGCGTGCCGGTCAATTTGTGGTGACTTTTCCTCGAGCTTATCACGCCGGATTCAATCAAGGTTTCAATGTGGCAGAAGCAGTGAATTTTGCTACGGCCCATTGGCTTACAGAAGGTAGATTAGCGATCGCCAGCTATATCGAACAAAAACGTAAACCAGTGTTCTCGCAAGATGAGCTTGTGTTCAACATCGCTCAACGATATAAACAAATCACATTGGACGTTATGTTACTGGCCGTGCACATTGATTTCGCAAAATTCTTATACCAAGAAAAACGTAATTTGGGGGAAGTACTCCGTGTCGGTGTCACTAAAAGAAAACGCCGTCGACTTGATTTGTTGCCATTTAACCAACGATTGTGCCCCGTTTGCCAACGGGCATTGTTTCTTTCGGCGGTTCATTGTGATTGCGAAGAGAATAAACGTAATAGAATTTGGAAAAAAAAATCAATCAACATTTTATTGTTGTTGTTTTTTTCTCACAGATAAATTTTTCTGCACCGATCATGTTTTCGAAGTTTGCTGTAAATGTCCCATTCGAAACATCTCCTACCTCTATCTATTCACATTGGAAGAGGTGGAAAAGGTTTTCGAACCTCTACGAAGCGAAGCTTACAATCGACGGATCTCGGCTTAAACATTCTCTATTTCAAATTTCAATTTTTTCAACTGAATCGAAATTCATTTTCACCTCTTTTAATCGGTATATGAGTCTCTCCATTTTTATATTGTTTGTTGTTGTTGTTGTTTTTTTTCAGAGAAAATATTAGAAAATTTTATCAAGTTTTCATTATTCTCATAGATCAATAATTAACACAGGATTTGAAAGAATCATTATATAAAAAAAATTTGAGTTGATAATTCGTTCAATACAAACACTCCCATCGGCTGCTTAATTTTTGTTTCTCACGACTGTGTATTTCATGGGTTTCGAATTCTTTATTATTTGTGTAATTTATTCTGACCAAACAAGAGAAGAGAAAATAAATTTTTAAATAAACTTTGGGAGAAAAATTCGAAAATAATATCAAAATGATTGTGGCTCATCAAGAAACACACAATAAAAATAAAATCATAAAATAATTCGAATGATGGTGTTGGATCAATCAATCAATCAATGAATGGATCGATTCAAATTAATTTTAAATATCAAAAAGACAAACGCAATAAGAACATTTGTATAGAATAGATGATTGTTTTTTGTTCTCCCCTGGTTCAAATTATCACAGTTTTTCAGTTCAAAAAATCAATTTTTTGTTGATTGTTGTTGTTGTTTTCTTTCTCTTGATTTCGTTCAGTCAATATTGAACAACAAAAAAAAAAACAGCAAAAAACAATGAACTCAGGTTCTCCGTTGAATTGTCATCGAGGATTTGAATGTAAAAGTCGATCGATTCGATGGAGCTTCTCTTCGACATTGAAAATCTGTGCCAACAAGAACATGTTCATCAAGATGATCATCAACAATAACAACAACAGAAACATCAACAATGTTCTCGAATCAATGTTGAGCGGATTGAATTTAGTGTTGAAAAAATATTTGACCAAAAATGATCCCGTTGATTGAACAAAATCCTCATCTCTGCAAGTGTTTTGCTCCAATGTTTTCGAACGATCAGCCGATGATTGTGTATTCTCTCTAGCGAGTGTTTGATATTCTTCAGAATTTTTCGTCCCAATTAACATTTGAGAAGACTGGCCAATCGGTTCCGAATTGATATCACAATAAGCATTATCATTTTCATCTTCTTCATCATTTTTTTTAGTTCGATTTTCAATCACACCTATTGGACTGAATTGTGGGCTAAGCAATAATTCTACCAGAGTTGCAAAAAATTCTTGAAATCCTTGAAGAGAATTTTTTTCGATCGAAGATTTGGCCAAAGATAGAGTTATTCCACTTTTTATAAAATGCGTTTTAAAATGAACAATCAATTTGGTGTTGGCTTGTTGCTGTTTTCGAAGCTTTAATAAATCATTGCAATCGTTTTTTTCTAATTCGTTTTTGCTATCATTCAAAACTGGAGCTGAACACGAAGTGAAACACCATGTTGAACAAACTAAAAACGAATCGCTATATGGAATACCGTGATTTTTGACTTGAGATAGAATTGTATAAGTTCTCCCTGGCGAAGAAGACGTCAAATATTGTCTTTCAACAATTTTGACTACTTTGAAAAGCGGTATATTCAATTTGACAGTATAATCAAGCGTTCGATACTGGCATTGTTTCAAATCAAGTTGATCAGCAGAAGCGTATGGAATCAATGTTGGACTAAGAAACTGTTCAGGATCGCCATCAACTTCAAACGGTGCCCATTCATTGACAGACCAGCATAATGAATTTCTAAGCTGATGAATTGAATGCATAAAAGCTTGATTGTTGAACATCAGCTCAAAAACATAATCAATTGGTAGCGGAAAAATTTGTTCAAAACTATTGCACCAAAATGCTCTGTACATTGGCAGTTTGAAGTAGACTGAGATACCTGCGATGATTCGTATGAAATATTTAATGATTTAAATCCATTCGATTCTGTTGCCATTGATTCATTGATTGATTCTTCAAACGAAGAACTTGACACCGACCAATCGATTATGCCATTTTGGATTGATTGTTCATTGCTCGAGGAAGGTTTCACTTTTTTCACGAGGATATTTTTTTTCGGGGTACTTGTCTTGAGAGTTTTGTGTTATTGTCAAAATCTTTGAAACATTGGTCATTGATGAATTTATCTTCATTATCAACGATACTTCACTATTTTCGTCAATATTTTTCTGAATAAAAAGGTCATCACAGTCATTAGGTTGATCTTGATGTTTCGAGAAACTTTCTGTCAAATGAGAAGATGAAGAAAGGGACAACTTTTTTTCTTCAACAGGATCAAACCCAGGATAGGATTTGCTCGAAATTAAAAGTTTATTTTTTTCTGATCGATTTGAGCACTGATCAACATCATTTTTGTTGTCCGTGCAGTCGTCATCTGCAAACCATTCTTTCTCTTCATCGGTTATCAAACCAAGATTTTCTCCGTAATATTGTTGAATAAGATCGAAAATTTCTTTTTTGGTGAGCTGCTGCTGCTCTTGGTGAGAATGATAGCTCGAAAAAGTCGAGTCATCAGAAAAAGAACGTCTAAATTTGACAGTTTGATCATTTTGATTAAAAGCCATGGCTCGTTTTTGAATCGTCTCCATCAACATGAAAGTTTTGTCACGCTGAATAAAAGAACTAAAAAAATACTTTTCTTCTTTTTTGTTTGTTGAGGTAGTCTGAATATGATTATCATCACAACAATTAACATTTTTATCATCAACTGTTTGAACAACTATTTGAATGGCGTTCGGAATGATAAGAGCCGTATAAGCTTTTGAAATCGATAACACATTACTGAACTTGATCAACTGATACGATTTTCAAAAACAATCAGTTTGAAGAAATAGGTTCAACCATTGACGAACCATTATAAAATCAGAATAATTTTCGAACAAAAAAATAAATAAGTTATTCAAAATATCAAAAAATTTACTGCTATTTGGAACTCACCACACTTTTTGGAAACAATCCAATCACGTTCGAATAAAAAGCAATGTAGTTTTGCGACACATAAATACGACCTTGTAAAAAGTTCAAAGCGCAAGAAAAATCTGCAATCAATGGTTCATTTGATGGCACGCCTTTGTCACAAAATACTGAACCAATGGAAAATAATCTATGAAATTCCCGATTTCTGTTGCTGTACAATGTGAACGGAAGTAGAGTGTTGATAAGACTACCACCATTACTTTGTCGATTAGAATGCTTCAAAGGTTTAGCTGCAATCAAAGGTTTTTCCATTGGTTGATTAATATTCGTCTTGCTACTGACTGATGAAGTGGATGATGTTTCATCATTCAACCAAGTCGCTTCACCGTTTATATTGACAGAATATTTTTTCAACTCGATCTCTTTTGACAAGTTCGCTGAGTTTGATTCCGAATTTTGCTTAGAAGTTTTGGATTTTATTTGAGATTCTATTGAAACCTGATGATTTTCGATTAGATTGTTAGAATTTTTTGTATTTTCCATTGTTTTTTGCTGTTTAGTTGATTCAATTTTGTTCTTGAAATGTTTTGAATGAACAGTTTGAAATCTTGAGTTTTGATCGTTTTTCAAATTATGAAATTCAAGGGAACTTACATTTTGTTGCTGATTTATAGATTCCAGTTTTTTTTGATCAAAAATTTTATCAGTAAAATCTTCTGAATATGAATCGATTGAAAACGAGCTTCTGTTAGAGCCTTTTCGCTGTTTCACAAATTTGTTCTGCTCCTCTAATTCATTGATGAACAATCTTAAAGGATCATGATTAGATGGCTCAAGACCCAACAATCGAATACTATTGCTGTAAACATTAGTTGAACACTTGTTCGTTTCTCCGGAATTGTCATCTGAATTTGCCAATGTATCTTTGACCGATTGTTTGACTAAATTCAAATGAATATTTTCATTTCTATTATTGGCAAATTGAGAAGTGTCAGTTTCATTAACATGCGTTGAAACCGTATCACTGGTTGTAGTTGCTGATAAAACTTTGAAAAAAAAGAATTTTGGTATTGCTTGATTAGAAACTTGTTCCGATTCTTCTTCATCACTAATGATCAATGATGGATTATTATCACAGCCAATTTGAAACATGCATTTCTTCGAAGTAGAAGAACTTTCTAAAATACTTTCTTGATTTTCGTCTGCTATGTCATCATTTTTGACATTCTCGTTTTCTTCATCCAATAAAATATTGTTGTTATTTAAAATATGTTGAAAATATTCGTTTGGCGATATAAACCGATGACTCATTCGATGATTCTCGAAACTTTTCATCAAACCCGATCTTTTCTTCAAATTAACCAGACTGGTATCAGAATGAACCAAAGTCATCTCGTTTTGTTTTCTCGTATTGTTCATAGTTTCAGTAATTTCAGTGATCGTTTTGGATCGTTTCAATCGAACCGGCGATGAGCCTTGCAATGGAACGATCGATGAGGATAACATTTCTGGTTCATCAATATTGATGCGTCGTTGTTGTTTCTGTAAATTAAAAAAAATAAAAATAAAAAAGAAACAAAGAGAAAAAAAACCCTAACAACCAAAACAGATCATAAATTGATTGATTGTTTCAATGATTTGAGTCTTCTCTCTTAAAAAAAATAATAGTCTTCTCTAATAAAATCGCACCATTCAAAAGAAGAACGATCGCCATCCAACCGACTATAATAAATAATAAAAAATCAAAGTAATCAAACAATGAACTTGTGTTTCTTTTTCTGATATAATCAACTAAACTTACTAATAATATTTAATCTATGGAACTCTCTCTCTCTTTTTGTTTGAGGAAAGAAAAGCAACGACTACTAAAAAAAAAAAAAAATTTTAAATGGTTTTATTTTCGACATTTGAGGACATAAAGCTGGTTTTTTTTTTGGTTTTATTTTCTAGTTGCGTTTCATATTTGATCCTATTTTATTGTTTTAGAAATGATGACAATGATAAATAAATTTTTGTTTCATTTATTTACGCATTTATGGTGTAACTAATTGATTTTTCTGAATATAAACACATCATGTTTCATCGTTTAAAAAAGTTTTCGTTTCAGCAAGTGCATTGTAAAAATTTTTCACTACACACACACATCTCTCTTTTTCAACAAACGAAAATTCCTGTTTAATTATTTTTCAAAATAAAAATATTGAATTAAATTTTTTTTTATTCGAAATCAGTTAGTTAATCGACCATTACAAGTATTCCTTTTTGTGTTTTTTTTTTGTTACCTCGTTTTCGATGAAACAGATGAAATTAAATGTTTTTTTTTCATCGTTTCCTCTTTTCTGGTTTGTGTTGGGCGCAATATTCACAGCGTATAATTTTTTGGATTAACTCGATTTTTGTCATATTACAGCAACAACGAAAAAAATGGCCTAACTAGTTAAAACATTGGAAACAATGAAACAGCAGATTGAACAGTCGACTCAAATGCCGATAAAAGGCGGAAATCGGCTAGTTTAAAAAAACGATTGAGATAGTTTCAAGAGCTAGGTTGAAACTAAAGACCTTTGATGCAATACTAATAATGATAATCTCGCAGTTAAATGTTTTAGTATGCAAATGGAAAGAGTAGAAACGTATATTGAATTGACCGTGCATCAATGAAAGAAAGATCAATGAGCAAAACAAGAAAACAACTTGCAAAAAAAAAAACAACCGGTTTGAAAAATACTTAATTAACAGCAAATTAACAGGCGTGATATTCTTAGAAAAGAAAACTAGAATAAAATTCTTAGAAGAAAAAATAAATTACTTTAATGAGAATTGTACAGAGGAAACAAAAAAAAACTGATAGAAACCAATTTTGAATGAATTCAAGTATTTGATAAAATTTCTGGAAAAGTTCTGTTTCCAAAGTAAACTTGAAAAATTTTGGGATTCAAAATTTAATATGCATTAAACCTTTAACTTTTAAAACTTTTTGTTTTCGTCTTTTAAAGATTGCGATTATGTTGCCTCGAGTCGTTGCTAACTTAAATAGAAAAAAGAGGAATCACAATTCAAATATCATATGAAAAGAAATGACAACAACAAAAACAACAACTCTAACTCTAAGCTCTTGCTAACACTTTTGTTTTCAACAAAATTTCATCGATAAAACGATAGAAAAAGAGAAAACAGAAAAAAAAAATTTGAATTTAAAAATTTTACCTCGACCATGATGGATGTCATTTAAAAGTTGTATTATTTTTTGGCAAAACGTTTGATGAAAAATAAAAGTAGAAAAAAAAAATCTTATCAACCAACAACAGTTTAATTGACGTCAACTTTCAAAAGAACAAATGACGGTTTATCGCGTTTTCATTTAATCGTAATTTTTTCACTGAAATTATCCTTAAAACTATTAGAAAATTTTCTTCAAATTAAATATTTAATTACTTATTAGAAGAGATATCTACATTTTCGTCTTGCATAAATAATCAAAGAACTGTTACCATTTATATTTTAGTTTTATTATTCATCATCATTGTTATCAATTTTCTCCGTCACCATTCACCATGTCGATGAAAATCTGATGTTAGCTGATTATGATGGTGTTTGCTTTAGTTCGTAGATAAAATATCTTGAAATTCATCAAATCTGTATGTTCTGTATTGCTTGTTCAAATAAATTTTTCATTCAATAATCAAATAAATGAAATCAAAGACAATAAAATCTAAAAAAGTTGACGTGTGAGAGATTTGAAAAAAATCTAATCAATTAAGAAAAACTCTTTTCTGTGTTGAAACTAGTAAAAAAAAAAAGGTATTAGCCAAAGACAATAAAAAAAAAAAACAAAATGAAATTAACTTACAACAACAGAAAGAACAATGTCAATCTAAGAAAACATCGACAAAAAAGCAGATATCTTTCAAGAAGACAACCACAACAAATGGTGATGCTGATGATTAGGTAAAAAGATATATAGACTTCTGATAGAGGAAAAACAGAACAACAACAAAAGCTTGAATCAAATACAGATCATCAACATTGATACACGGAAAAAAACTTTAAAAAAAGACGACGTCTCCATGATTTTCAAAAAAATAATTACTAGAAAATTTTTTCAAACAAACCCTCAATTTGATTGGCAATTCAATTTGCTTATTTTATGTACTAAATTTTTTCAATAATTTTACATAAATAAAAATAAAATAAATAGTCATGATAAATGATGATTGAGCTGTTTTCATAGTTTTCGTTTTGGCTTTTGTTTTTTTCATTCAATAAATAACAAAAACAACAACGAAAAAAACTATTCAAAGTTGATGTTGTCTTATTTTGTTGTTTTTTTTTGTTAGTTTTGTTTTTCACAGCAACAGATGTCGTTGCAAGATAGAAACAAAACTTATTGTTATTGGTGATTATTGCGTTTGCTGATTTTGTATTTGTTAGTTTTTTTTGTTTGTCATCGATATCGATTTGATCAAACATTGTTGCTCTTGGATAAAGAATTTTTCTCTTATCACTCGTAACCCTGATTAATCGATTTTTTTTCTAGTAAATTTGTTTGCTGTTTTATTTTTTTTTTTTTGAAAACAAAAACGATGACCAGTAGTAACAATGATAATCTTGGTTTGAATAATGCTTGGGAAGGTTTGTCATCGGGTATTTGTTGTTTGTTTTGATTGTAATTATTTTCTATATGAAAAAAGATTTACGTCGAAAAGCACGTCAATTGGAAAACGATATTGATTTGAAGCTTTTTACGCTGAGTAAAACAATCGGAGCTCGAAATGAACAGAAGTAAGAGCTTTAAATTTAAATCAACTTGTTCATTTTTTATGCTTTATTTAAAGATACAATTACGAATCTCAACCATTGTTAAATTCGGATGATGATTGGGAACATCTTTCAAGTGAAATCGATGAACTTCTATTTTCGGTAATTCTAGCCTTTAAAAAAAAACTATATTTTTATGGTATTAACAGTTGCAAGATGTGAATAGTCAAATGAGCCATCACAATCAAACCCAAAGCTTTTCTAATTCTAATGGTTCGGTTTACACTTACAACGTCATCAAGAAATCTTGAACGATTATCGAAAAGAATTTAACAAACTTCATGGAAACATTCAAGAACAGGTCAATAGAAATCGCTTGATGGGAAATATTAAAAAAAATGACCATGAGTATGGGTTAAACGCATTCAAAATATGTTTCAATTTTATTTTTTCCCCAGTGGTTTTAGTTTTTCCAATCGTAAAAATGATCATCATTTAATGAAAGAAGCGGACCACATTAGAAAGTAATAGCCATGAATTTGAGGGATTCAGTTTTATTCTTATTTTTTTCATTTAAAAAGCTCGGAAATTATGATCGATGATCAAATCAATATTGCTATGCGTACGCGAGATACTTACGCAATCAACGATCGGCAATGAAATCTATTCAAACCCATTTGACAACTTTGGCCAGTAAGTCAAATATTAATGATGATTATTAAAATTTTTTATGAAATTAAATACTTTTTTTCAGATAAGTTTCCCATGTTGAACAGTGTCATGCATCGAATCGGTGTCAAGAAACGGAAAGATTCATTGATCTTAGCATTGGTCATCGGTGTTTGCCTTTTTTTCACTTTGTACTGGATTTTTTTCCATTAATCCTTTATCCCATCGCTCATCTAAAAAAAATGGCCAAAAAAATTTTTTTTAAAATTATTATTGAAATGTTTTCATGATAAAAACTGCTGTTGATTATTTAAAATATTCTATTTTTCTAAATTTGTAAATAAATCGATTCTGATATATCATTTTTTTTGTAAAATTCATAATATAAAAACTTTATTCAAACTTATTTATTTGAACTTTCATTAAAATAGTTCAAAATGAAAATAAAACAGATTTCTAAGTTTTAAATTAAAATTCAAAGTTTGTTTACAAGTTGACCAGAATTTTATGGAAAAATAAATTGATTTGAATAAATTTTCTAAAACAAAAATAATAATAATAAACAACAAATTAAAAACAATACATAAAAATATTTCAACAAAAACACTCATAAATGAGAAAAAAAGAAAAAATTAAGTTTTTCAAGTTAGTAAGTTGCGGTAGTGAAACATTGAAAATACATTTTCAAATAGAAATTCAATATTTTAGTTCACAAAAAAAAAAGAAAAAAAAAAGATATGAAAACTTGTGTGTTGGATTTACCGCGCTGTAGAGGAGGAACAATTAAAAATTCTGTTTGAGATGAATTATATAAAGTCAAAAAATTTTCACATAGACTTATTAGAAAATTCAATAAATTTGAATTTAAAAGAAAATAAATCACATTGAAGAACAGATTAAAAAATAATTGAATCAATTGGCTTTACCATGAATTTACATCCAAAAAATGATAAGTGAAAAACTGTTCTGGACTAAGCGACGAATTTCCATGATCAGAGCCAGAGGACAACGAAGATGAACAACTGGGCTCCAACATTAACAAAGATGATGATGATGAAGACGATGAGACAGCATGAGGTTTAGTATTATTTTTTAATTTGGTTTGTGTTGTTGTTTGCTTTTTACGAATCAAAATTGGGCCAAATAAATTAGCTTAATTTTTCAATTGATTTAAGTGTTAGAAAAAGAAATTGAGAAACAAGAAAAAGCTTACCAATGAATAGTTTATAAAAGCTTTCGTCGCCTGAAAAATGACACATTTCTTGTAGGAATTTAATTAAATAATGAAAGACTTTTCGATGAACATCAGGAAGTTCATTGAAAATCTAGAAATAGGTTTTTACATTAAGTTTGATTTTTTTAAAACTGATACTACTCACTTGCCGACATTCACTACGGTTTTGTTTTAACGAATTTATTCGATGGTAAAACTGAAATGGAATCACTGGTTCTGGTAAAGTTTGTAAAAACAGTAACAATGCTTCGGCTACTGAGCTTTCGGTTGAAACAGCTCGTATCCGATTTGGCTGACATGAATCGAGAGAATCGCGAACAGTCAAGATTTCACTTTCTAACCCACTCATTTGAAAAACTTGTGGTTTAGCTCGAGCAATTCGAAATAGATAATCAATCATGGCAAACAATTCTTTCGGAACTGGCATCAACGGGTCAGATGATTTTTAGTTTCAGAAGAAAAATTTGAAACTGTTTCATTCCAGTTTTTTGTCAATTTTTGTCCAAAATCTATCAAGTTTTCGTCAAAATTTTTCTGATAAATCACTGAGCTGAAATCGCGTTTCAAATCTCCAACAGTCATTGAATTTAAAGGCTTTTCTAGGCGAACCAAAGTTTCTAAAGAACATCCAAACGAGCTTGGTTTATAGTGGCCAGTTACAGTAATAAAAATGTCTTTACCACCAATTAAACTGAGCACTAGAGTATCACTCAGTGTTTCATTTCCATAATTTAAACGACTTGGCAAAGTTGGATCATCAAAATTCAACTCAAAAGTTAAAGTGATTTGTTCGGTTGTTTTGATACTACCAGTTGATGGTTAAACAACTAACCAGTCTTTACAGAAATTGAAATCATTTGGTTTGTTGAGAAATCTAAATCTAATCCGACTTTGACCAATGTTGACTAAATTTAGAGATTTCGTTGCATGATCTTTAAATGACACAACACCAAAATCTACTTCGGTAGTATCTATCGAAACTTGCGGTAAATAATCGTTTTCAAACTTGTCCAACTTTTTCATAACATCTTCGAAAACTTTTCTTTTAAGAGTTTCATCTACTACACAAAAACTAGAACGAAATAATGATGAAACAGGTTTATGATCACTGTCTTTGAGTTCAGGATGAAGTCTATAAGCTAATTGATTGATATTAGAACCACGCCAAAGAACACGATCACACCAAGCTGGTAAACGACGTTTCTCAGTATTTTCCCATTCATCCGTTCCTGGATTGTATTTATACGAAGGCATATATTGAATTGTCCTTCAAGATATTGTTGAAAACAATTTTTCAACGACATTTGTTGAAACAACTGATCTTGACTCAAAAGTTTTTGATAATCTTGCCGTTCCAAATGATATTTGACTTGTTCCATAGTAAAATTCATCAGACGATAATTCAAATCCCCGAACCAATATATTTGGCTAAATGAAAACAATAACTTTGTTTAAAAAAAATTGGCTAAATAAATTAAATACTCGTGATCTTCAATTTGAAGCGGTGGTTTAAAAGCAGAAAAATGTAACCGAGAATTTATTTCTCGAAAATCTTGATTACGACGTTCATATTGCTCAACATGAGCAGCCAAATGACAATTGACAAAACACAAGCTAGTATCATGCAAATCAAATCGTATGGCTACACCGCCTTTGTTACCCTGAATATAGAAAAAAATTTAACAAACGGAAAAGACAGTGGAAAACTCACTAACCATTTTACCTAAAATTCCGGTTCCTACTTGTTCGGCAGCAACATTTCGAATGAAAGGCTTTAGTTTTTGTCAACTAAAATCACCAACATCATGCCTTATCACAGAGAAAAATTTATAGATTTTGCTAACTTTTAAAGTAATCTTACCTATTAAACGAATTTTTTTGAGTAAAATATAATTTTTCTTTGGGTTTGTTGACTGTACGACAATTTGAAACCAATAATCTTCTTTACGACTATCGTTGAACAAGAAGGCTTCTTTACTGAGATCTAGCTCTTGAAAACCAATGGCATAAAAATCAGGAGCCAGATCTGTATCAACAGTCATAAAACGACGTTTCATTAAACTTTTGTCAGCCATTATTTGACCATTGACATTCCATGTTCCAATGAAAATAGTGTATTGTTCATAGCGAACATATTCGCTTTCACGTTCTTCAGTGAGTTCTTTGATTAGATCTTCTCTAGTTCGATCATTGATAAAATATGTGTCTTGGTCAAACGATGGAGAATCTGGACTGGATAAATTTGCTTTTGGTTTTTCTTAAAAAATATTAAGAATTTCATTTTATCATTACGAAACTGATTGATTTCTCACCTTCTGTAAAAGAAAAATTGATCTTCAACAAACAACAATTCATTATCATCATCATTTTATTGTGATAAAGCATCGTTTCTTTGGTCTGACCTGTATTTTCGAGAAAAAAATTAAAAATTTAATAATTGATTTTTTTATGAGGTTGAAGCAAAAAAAAAATTATTTCATACTGAAATTTGAAATGTTGGTCGATTCTTGTTGCAATGAATATGTATTATGTTTTTTGGAGACAGGCGTCGAATAATTTTCTTTTATCCATTCAAAATCAATAGAGCTTGTGAAAGTTTTATGAGATACTACACAGAAAAATAAATTATTAAAAAATCTTCAAATTTAAAATTATCAATTTATACATTGTACGATATGTTGAAATTTTGAAATAAATCGTTCGGTCATTTCATTGTAATACAAGACAAACTGTCTTTTGTGATTCTGATAATAATGGGTGTTACTTGTTTTGTTTGTTTGTGTGAGAGCACTAGAAGTTAAAGTTTGTAAATTTTCATTACTACTTCTCGAATTAGATTCTATCAAAAGTGGGTCTAAATCAAGTAATAGCTGATCTTGCGATTTCATCGATTTTGATGTTGTCGATTTTTCAATAGTTTCAATATTATCCTCCAAGGATTTGGAACCATACTCGATAACTAAGGACAGATCATTGCCGGTTAAAGAAGTGATCGCAGAAGAAAAATCTAACGTTACTGTTTGAAGTTAAGAGTTTAAAAATTTTTGAAATTAAAAATTGTCTAATTTACCAAGATTGTAGTTGAACCATTGATCAATAGGGAAAGCACTCTCAATTTCAAATTCACAATCATCCGATTCTTTTTTCTTGTTTTCAAAAAGCAATAAACTATCGTTGGTATTTTTTGTTAATAAAATAAAAAAACTAAAAAAACAGTTTAGTTTCCAACAAGAAAATACAAAAAAAAAACAAACCCATAAGAACCGTTGTCAGAAGATTGAACCAAAGCTATTTGTCGTGATGATTGAATATCATTTTCAAACAAAATATTAACGTTCAATTTCTGTTCATAATGAATGAAAAAAAATTCAATAAAACTCAAACGATGTTATGAAGAAAACTTACGGCAACAACATTGTGACCGAGTTTGAGAGTTTTTGATGTTTGATTAATGTAAATCGATTCTAATTGAAGTTGTGGATCTTCATGAATGTTCAAATTGTTGAAAGATTGAGTACACCTCGATTCATTATCATCATCTTCATCATTATTGAAATCGACATGAAACAACGAAAGATTTTTTTTCTTTTTCTTATTACTCGAATGGAATAAGGCACTATTGTTATTTGTATTGGTGTTGACGTTACTCTGATGAAAAGAATTCATGTTCTTAGTTTTATTTTTTTGAAATGAATGATTCAAATCAATGCCGTGATTGATCGAACAATTGTCAATATTTCTCTTATTAAGTAACAGGGTATTTTTTAAAGTATCAAACGATGAAGAAGTACTTAAACGACTAGATTCTGATGGATTTTTATTGCTTAGATGATGATGGTGATTATTGTGGTTTTTGCTGACATCAATTGTAGATGTATTCAAATGATGATTATTATTATTATTAATTATTCTTGTTGATGATGATCGATGATTAATGTTGCTCTTTCGATTCTTCAACAACAATAAATCGTCAACTGAGTTTGTTTGTTTTGTCGAATCATCGAATTTATTTATGTAAAACCTCCACCATTATTAACAACATTATTTCTATCACCATTCGAAGAAGAGGAAGAGATGAAAAACTTTGAATTCATTCTAAAATTGGTCAAATAATGAATTTTTTCCAATTTTGTGATCTGTTTTGCTTTGCTGTAGTGGTGGTTGTTGTTGTTGTTGGCGATTTTCCATTATGTTCTTCTTCTTAAAAATAAAAAAACTTTCAGGTAATTTTTTTTTCTTTAGTAAAATCAGACACAATATTTAGGAAAATTTTTATGAAATCAAATAAAAAAACTTGATTGGCAGTTATATATATATTGGAATTTTAAGAAACAGTTTAGATGTTGCAAAGTTCTTACTTTTGAACTGCTTGTTGATTTATTAATAATTTTTTAGAGTGATAATATATTCGATCAATTTGTATTGAGAAAAAAAAGCGTCACTTTGATTGAAAAAAATACACATTACTATGAAAATTGTTGATAATAATCATGCATCACACATTGTTATTATTATTTGCTGCCGATTTTTTCTGTATCTCCAAAAAATCTTGAGTTTTTTATTTATTTAATAAAATAAACTCAATTCTTTCCTTTGGGTACAAAAAAAAAAAAAAAAAATAGAAAGTAGAATAATCGAAATCGTTGTTTTGGAACAAGTTTTGACGTGGCCAACCAAACAAACGAAAAAACTCAAAATCCCTTTCAATTCTTCGTCATTTCAGGATTTTTTTTTTTCAAAAAAAAAAAACTCTAAACCAACTTCAGTTTTTGGCAACTTTCTGTTTATTTGCTGACGGTTGATGTTGTGCGTTTATTCACAATTTAATTACCTTGAATAATTTGATGATTAACAATAATAAATTGATTGCAGCAATAATTATTTGCCAGCAAAATTCGATTCAATGGGAAAAAAGAACCAGTGGCACAGAAAATAAGAAATATTAAACACTACCACAAAAAAACTAATCTTTCTCCCTCTCTCTACTCACAACAGTATGTTTTTTTTTTGTTGTTGTTCGCATATTTCTACTTTACTTGACTCAACTTCTTTAATATGAAATAGCCACAAAAAAAAAACAAAACAACATAACTTTTCTTTGACACACAAATCTACACTACTCTAAGGATATTGATAAATCCGTAATAAAAGAGTTACGGTGACGGTGGCAACATATTTCTATTTTCAGCCTGATCTTATTATTTTTGTGTTAGTTTGTGTGTATTTGTCTGGCAAAGAATACAAATCATTCAGTGAAAAGGGAAAAAAGATTCATTTTTTCTCAAAAGAAAGAGAAGAACATTTTTTCAATTCATTGTTATTTTTCATGAAAACCAATGATTATCTCAAATAGATAACGTGGAAATGATAAGAGAATAAAAGATCAAAAAACGAAATAGAAAAATTTCATCACGAAACTAGAGTGAAAATTTTTTTTCGTTTTTTTTTCTCTTTGTTTCACCGAAACGAATTATTTTAGTATAAATTTATCATCTTGAAAATATTAATAATAAAAATCTAAACCAGATTGGATTGTTTACCACAACAATAGTTTTATTTTAATGATAATTGAACTATTAGCAATGACAACTGAATAAGCTTGAAAACAGTTTGACAAACACTCGACTACTACGTGTGGCTTTCGAAATCATTCAACTAGAAACTTCTTTTCAAAGTTTTCTATAGAAAAAAAAACAGTTTTTGATTGATAGCAAAGTTTTCTTCAGCCTTGTCGTCGTTTTGACGGACAGAAATGAAAAGATATTATTGTTTTTTTCTTCTTGTAAATTCTCTTATTTTTCTCTCGAATAATTTTGACAAAGATTATTCAAATCTTATGCTACGAAGGAACAACCTGGTTCACAACATGATTATTATTTATGCTAATCATAATTATTTTTGCTGGTTGTCTTGAAACAAAACAAACAGAATGGTAATTAACCATGATTATTAAAAAGCTTGAAAAAAAGAGAAAAAGTTAAAATTTAAACATCACTTCCATCATCGAATATGATTCAATCAACCGATCAGTTTAGGCATCCCATTGATGATGGGATGTTTTTTGTTTTAAAAATCAATTTTATAAATCGAATTTGATGGAAATGTTCGTTCATTATCGACCATGACAGCCGAAAAAATTCTTTTTTTCTCGTTTTATTTTTTTTTTAAACAAACAAATGGATTGTGTGGTGTGTGGTCAATGAACAATGTGGTGATCAGAATTCTGTGTGTGTGTTAATGAAAATTTTATTAAAATAATTTTTTTACAAATTTAAAAAAAATAATATGTGTGTGTCTATCTGAAAACTAAAAATAAAAATTGATGATGATTTTCCAAAATGGACAAAATACATCGAAGTTATTTTTTAAGGAACAATGTCATCAAGAAAACAACAACAACACAAAATAAACTGTGACGTAGAAAATTTTCCTCTAAATTAGACCGAAAATACTGAATGAAACAAAACAAACAAACAAAAGCGTGATGATAATAATGGTTTAAGCGTTTCTATAAGTGTTGAACAAAAATTTCCGATTTCCATTTTCAACTTTTGATTAAAGAAAAGTTGAAAAAAATAATAATAAGTAGCTTAAAAATAAGACTAATCTGTTTGTTGTGATGGTTGAATGTAGCTAGGTCACCAATGAAATTCAATTCCATTTTATCGTGCCGATTCTGGCTTATGCAAATCGTACGAATCACAGAAAGTTTTTATCGATTTTTGTATTTGATTCGTGGCGTGAATCAATTGTGCCGCACTTTGCATCACGGCTTTTTCACTGAAACAAAAAAAAATTTTTTTTACAATTTTTCAACCAATTTTTTGGAAATATACTTTCCACCACGGAAATATTCCTTGAGTGTTGAACTGAAATTTTTCGAATCTTTTATGAAATCACGTTTACGAGCATCGATATTCCTTTGTTCATGGTAGTTTTGTATGAACCCTTCAGCTATGATATCGTTGACACAATCAAGAAGTTTTTTTATTGCACTTGCGATTTTTCTAAAAATTTGTTTTTAAAAAAATAAGTTTTTCATGATGACAACAAAAATACAATATACCTGATCGTATCTAAAAACACCTGCCGATCATGTAACACATCAGGAATTTTGGCCAAAATTTTTTTCAATGCAATTCCTCTTCGATTCAACTCTTGGAATGGCTCTTCAGCTCGTCGAATTCGTTGTTCTTATTAAAAAACAAAAAAATCAATGCAAATACGAAAACTTTGGTTTTAATTACCTTCAAATTCGGGAATGTTGGCTTGAAGTCTTAACAAAGATTCAGTGAGCTCATTTGTTGGTATATTTCGACTAACCAAAATGGCTTCAATTAAATGCAACAAAATACCGGGAATAGCAAGTTCGGCCTGAAAATATTATTGAATTTTAAATCTAAAAAAAGATTATTTATCCATACCTTTCCTAAAGCTTTCAAAAGCGAAACTGCAACATAGGGACTTTGTTTTTGAATTTTGCACAATATCGGTCTAATAACTATAGGCCAAATCAATGGCGCAATGACAGGAGTTGCAGGCAATCTATAAACATCAGATCCTGTTTGATGATGATTTGCCGGAGCTGAATGCTGCCCGGATGTTGGTCCCGAAGATCGATAATAAGAAGAATGATGATAATGATTGTTGTTACTAGAGCTTTGATGATTTACTCGATGACCACCACTGCTTCTTGTAGGTGTTTTCGTCATCGATATATCATGATCTTTGGAGTTAGTTTTGATTTGTGTGCTCATTGTTTAAAATACAATTTCTAAAATTCTTCTTGAATGATGATGATGATGAATTGATGGTTTTTTTTGCAGTTCTTATATAAGAAATATCAACTCTCGAAATGATATTGAAAAGTGATTTTAACATGAAAATATTTTCTTTTCAAGATTATTTTAGGATAAATAATGATGATCATAAAGCCATCATTGATAATGTTGCCGCGTCACAATAATGAAATAATTGCTTTTACTTGTCTCAAATCACGTAACCAAGGAAACTTTGCTTCACCTGTTGTGGGAGATATCAGTGGTTTTGATAAAAACTTGACAATCTAAGAGAAATTATATATTAGAATCGAAATTGTCGCACAAAAATTTAAAGATCAGTGAATTTGCAATGGTAGTTGTTGTTGCATTTAAGAATATTTTCTATTTCTTCAATTTCTTTTGAAAATTTTCGATTTTTTCAATAGAAATAAAACAAAACTAAAAAAAATATGGTCAATGTTAGAACCAGAGCGATGTGATGTGGTTCGAGGCCAAACCAATCAACAGCAACAAAAAATCGTTGAGCGTCATTAAAAATTTTGAAATAGAGTTTTTCCCCAACTTTTGTCCATTTTTTCAATGAAAAAATTCAACGATCAATTTGCTGATGAGTAAAAACTTTTTGGTATAATTTTTCAACAATTTACATAGAACATTTGGAGACATACCAGTTTTTTTGTTGTTGAAAGTAGAACCCGGAATATGAGATATTAAACGAAAAAAGTGGACAGATTAAATAAAATTTTTGTAAAAGATTAATAACAATAAACTATTCAAAACAATTCATAATGAATCACACACACACACCGAATCAATTCGATTTTTTTGCAGGTATTCATCTAAACATGAATTTTTTAAATTTCGAATTTTAAAAAAATTAAGCAGAGTGTCGATAATCGATTCAATTTATATTCCAAAAGAATTCCAAAAGATGGGTTTTTTTCTGAAGAAAAAAAAAATCAAATCATAGATTTTAACTTGAGCTTCAATCAACCACCAACCAACCAACCACTCACCTTCAGCATTATTAACACATAGTCATAGACTTGGAAAAACATACATACATGGTAGACATAACAAACATCACAACCACCATCATCATCATCACACAAACACAAAGAAGAGATATGACCTGATTCAACTAGGAAAAAAAAGTCGTCTTCTCAGAAATTCGAGAAAATATTGCTCATTTTTTTTCTATTTTTTACTATTGATAACGCCATCTCTTGTTTCAAAAATTTAGTATATTTAAACAAAAAAAAATGTATTGTTTTGAATTATGAATTGGCTAATGGGGATAATGTATTGGACACAATTATAACACCCACACACACACACGCATTACAACCAACAAAAAAAAAACATTGAAGAATTCGTCATCATTCATCAGGTAATCGAGGTAATTGGATGGAGATTTCATAACAAATGATTGAGAATGAATAAGTGGTTGAGTGAAATCATTAAAATTCTACCTTACCTTAATTTTGTTTTAACCTTCAAACAATCAACAACAACATTTGGTGTTATTTTTAATTCAAGATTTGTTTTAAAATAAATTAAAAAAAGATAGAGTGAAAGAGAGAAAGAAATTTTTGTAAATTACAGGTAATAACTGTTAATGTTTTTTTTGTTTATGATGCTTAAACTAGTAATTTTAGATTCAGTTTTGACTAAAAGAAGAATATTCAAAGTAATGGTTTCAGTTTTCCAATCCTTTGATTGAGTGGAATCGATTTTTTTAAACGTTGAACTAATATTCGATTGCTTTGAAATTTAAAACACATAAACTTCGATAATTGGAAATGATAATAATTTTTTGAAAAATGAATTCTTAATGAGATTATTAATCATCATCATCATCATGGTGGTATTAATCGAGAAAAACACCTAATCAAAAATGATGAGAGAAACAAAAAAATTAATCAAATGGTTCAAATCGAAACCATCGATCATTGTTGATCATCAATGTCCGCGGATTTGTTAGCTTGTTTGAACTCATGGTCTATGATTATGATTTAAATCAGAAAAATCCTTTCTCATCTCTATTTTCCTACTCTGGAGATACTTGTAGAAATGTTTGATTGATAAAACATTTATTCATTCATTCTAATTGATCCTGATAGTGTGTTAATTAATTAGCCAAAAGAAGAAAAAAAAATCATCATTAACCACAATCGATTGAAAACAATGAATCATGGAAACCATCTAGCTAGCCAAACTAAAACGAAACGAAACAACCAGCCAAACGAAACGAGACAACTCAAACCAACGACAAACCACAAGCCACGTATAGTTTCATTGATTTTTCAAATGATTTCTTGCTCAATTTGCCACTACTCGACCATTTTGGTGTTTTCGTTTTTTTCTTTCAATTTGTTCATTTTATTTTCAAAAAAAAATTTAAAAAATCCTTGGAAATTTGATTGCGCATAACATGCGTGTTCTCATCACCATTATCATCATCATTACCAACATCGCAAAACTTTGGTTCTTTCTGTTTTTGATCGAAAAGATTGAGATGAAGAATTTTTTCCTCTCTGTCAGTCAGTTTCTTTCTCTCAATCCTTTCGTTACGCGGTTAAATCAATCGACTAGCCAACTGAACAACTAACCAGCCACATTCTCTCATTCATACTCACTAATTTCTCAACACCACCACTTCTACGGCCATGAAAGGTTAATCGCCTTCTTCTTCTTCTTGGTTATGTTTTTTTGTTGTTGTTCTCTTGTTTTCTGGTGGAGAATGTGAAAGAATGAAAGAAGAAAAAAAAGTAGAATAGACTTGATGAATCGATCAAAATCATCATCATTCTTCAATAAAGAACTTTTTTTTTATTACTATTATTCGCATAGCAATCTCTCGAGGTAACTCTGTTGTGGACATACCACTAATGCTGTTGTTAGTTGAAAAAGCCTTGGTCGTCGATTTCTTCTTGTCGTTATTATTATTATTGTTGTTGTTGTGTCCACGAAACACACACACACCATTTACCACTACAAACATCATCGTCGCATTCTACACACTGTTGGTCGCGCGAATTATGTTGCCTGTTGAGTGCAACACACACACACACACTATTCGAATCATCATCATCCAAACCATCTAATTGCGTTTCTCATATATTTTGTTGTTATTTCGAGCAATATTTTCGTTCAGTTTTTTTCCCCATTTCCTAATTAAAAGCATTGAGAGTTTGTTCCAATATCTTATGCATCGATGTTGTCTTTATTGCAATTGTTTGTAAAATTTATGAATTTTTGTCGTCATAATAGTTCATTTGAATACTGTTGTGATTTGTTCAATTCTATCTTCTTGTTTCAATGAATTTCATCAAATTATTTTTTGATTATCTAATCGAACGATTTCGCAATTCTAGTCTGAAAAAACTATAGATAATGAAAAAAAAATCATTTGATTATGAAGCTTAGTAAATTTGATTAAAATCATACCGATCATTGACCACCGATGATGAATTCTGAACTGAACTGATAGAAAAATTCTAAAATCATGAACCATCCAATCAAAAGATGATGTTTTTTTTGTTGCGTTATTGAAAAACCATAATATTATTCTTGTTTGTTTTGATTTTTTTTTTTCATTAAATGGGCCGAATCATATTGAAGAATAGTTTAGAAGTGCCGAATTAAATTAATCTATTTTTTTATACTGCTTCGGCAAAAATCAAAAGTTTCTTCTTCGGGTCTTAGTTATTTATGAGGTGTGTTCATTATTATCTTCCTGAGAGAGAGAAGCCAAAAAAATCGATATATTTATAAAACGGCTTCAAAAAAAAATGCTCATTTCTCGACAGTCGTCATGCCTGACATTCGAATGTTTGAAAATTTAAAATCATCACGTTCGACAGCAAAATCTTTTTGGCCGTTTCGTGGTTCAAGCCATTTTTCGTTTCTAATCGAATCAAACAAAGATCAGTATATTCAAAAAAAAAAACAACCAACAAACATTACGAAAAACTTTAAGAAAAACCATCTAGTTCATTTTCGTTTTTTTATCATTATTATTTTGAATATTCCAAAATGTCTTCATCAATTGTTTTCTGGTTTTTGTTGTTTGTGTTTTTGATTCTGGTCATTAATCATTCGACATCATCCATTGTCTCGACAACGATTAACCATCCATTGTTAGATGATAAGTCTACGATTTTCTCAATAAAATCTTTTTCATTGAATCGATGCCCTATTTCATTACTTAATCGTTGCCAATGTGGATTAAGGCCATTCAATCGTTTGATTAATCCAAACAACAAGGCTTTTTCAATCAGAGACGATTCATCATCGATGATGTTTGTCACAAACTGCACCAATTCCAATTTCACCGATCCAATGGTGATTGGTGAGGCTCCTGAAGAAACTGAAATGTTAATATTTCGTGGCAACTCTTTTAACGATTTACCTGCCAATTTACTTCCAAAAGAAAAACGGTTTGTTTGATCTCGCTACTCTCTTACTTTGATTTTAATCATTTTTTTTTTCTTTGATTGTTGCGAATAGTTTTGAAAAACTGTTTTTGGTTGATCTTTCACAAAACAAAATCAAATCGATTCATGGTAAAGCTTTTCACAATATGCGTTCAGTACAAACATTAGTGTTGAACGATAATGAAATCTCTATTGATCAAGAATCGTTTCGTCCACGTTTGTTCAGTTCGTTGAAGAATATGGAGGAACTGCATTTACGCCAAGCGTTCGGCATGTTTCCAAATCGTGCCGAATTTTTGTCGACATTGTTTGATATTTTTGCTCAGAGCGAAGTTCACGGTCTATTAGTGCTCAATCTAGAAATGAATTTCATTACTAATGTTCCTGATGATCGTATTTTTTGTGCCTTACCAAAATTGCAACGTTTATCGTTAGCTTACAATCGACTTAGCCAATATAATATTGATACATCATGCTTAAAAAATTTACGTTCAATCGATTTAAGCAACAATAAAATTGCTTCAATGACGAGCCAATCAATCCGCTATATAGAATCTGGTCCAGCTTACTATCATTTGAACATAAGCGAGAATCCTTTCCGCTGTGATTGCCGTTTACTAGATTTTTTTCGTTTTGTTCGTCGAATCACAAGCGGTGAAAATGCATCTTCAACTACGGCGCCTAAATTAGAAAAAATTGAAGAGTTTCGCTGCCGCTACGGATCACAAACTGATATTCAAGGAAAATATTTTGATGACATCAAAGAAACTGATTTTCGATGTCTTTCGGAAAAAGCACAATCTGTTTATAGTAATACCAGTGGCCGTGGTGTGGGTGGAATGGTTGAACAAGCCGAAATGGCTAATTTGATGGGAGAATCACACATGACTGAAAGTCAAAAACAAGAAGCTATTCACCGGTATCGATACTACATCACCTTATCATACATTGTGCTCTCATTTTTATTATCATTGTTGCTGTTTTTGGTTGGTGTGCTGATATACACGAATCGAGAATTCATACGAACTATCTGGACGGTATTTCTTGATGAATTAAATTCTAAACGAGATTATACGGCTCTAGATAAAGATGGATATCGTGAATCTTCATCAACATCATCTTCGATTCCATCAAGGTTTTGGCGTCCAAAATTCTCACGCCGACCCAAGGGCAATAATAGGCCACCCCAAAACATTCGTCTTCATAGTCGATACGAGGATACGAACGTAGCTGAAGATCAACTATAAAATCAACTATGATATAAAAATTAATGATATTTTTTTTCTCATTTGGCCATTTGTAAATTTTTTTCTTTTTGATATATTTTTTAATGATTTTAGTTTGAACACAAAAAAAAAACGTTTTTGGTCCGTTTGAATGTGTGTGACACTTGTAGGCTTGGCCAACTTCTTCGTTTTTTCAAACTTAAAAAAATACTTCGATTTTCAACAAATTCATAAAATCCAAGAGAGTTATTCTGATAGTGAATCATTGATTCTGCCAAAGAAAAAGTAAAATTTTTGTATTTATTTATTTTCCGATTGAATTGATTCTGAGTGAATAATTCTTCCAATGTTAAACTTCATTTGAGGTTGAACTCTCAACGACCAACAGACATGGACACGCTGCTAAACGCTTTAGAAGATATTGTTTCGAAACTCTTTCATCTTTCTCTCAAGTATTTTTTCAGTTTTATTTTCTTTCTCGAAAGTGGGTGTTTTTGGTGGCATTTATTTTTTTATATATTGTGATACGATTTTTTTTTCCAATTTGTGACAATCGAACAAATAAATGATGATTTTTTTAAAGTTGTTGCTTGATTGTTCAGTTGATTGAACGGGAAGGAAACTCCCCAAAACCAATGCCACTCCGCATTCAATCCATTGATCGTTGGTGTGCGAGACACATGGCACAGGCCAACAATCCAACAATGTTTGACGTCTTGAGCACGAATAAAATGGCAATGATACTGCGGTTAAATTGACTAATGGTGAAGATTTCATCAAAGATCGATCGTTTTGATTGTCAACGGTGAATGTTAGTTCGAGTATAGGCATTGAATTAATGAATGAAGAATCACGGGCGCATGGTTGCAAACGATCATCTTCAAAAAGAGCACCTTCGATCGAAATGCCATTCAACCAAGCTTTAATTGTTGAATTACTAGAACCGGTGGAAAATTTTCGATTTGTTGATGAGATTTTCTCGGGATCACGCCACAAATATTCGATTGATAGGCGATCAATCTTGACAGATAAATAACGAGCGACAAATTGTTTCAATGAATTTAGAAACAGCTTTGGATGAAAACAGTGAGTGAGATTGAAAAACTTTACGATCATCTTGATTCGAATGATGATCGACATATGTTTTGCTCAGATGCATATATATTCGAGCTAAATTTATCAAAAAATTTTGAGCTTGTTCTGAGCCATTGAGCCAAACATTAGACCAAGTGGACGGTGTTTGATTTATTTGCAAATCGTTGTTGACTACTTTTATTGAGTTTTTCAAATCACTGTCGATTTGAATTAATAAACGTCGAGCAAAATTAAGTTCAAACTCAGCGAATAATTTGAAAAAATCCACTAGTTTGGTGGTGTTTAAAAAATCTGAAACATTTGAAACTGATTGATTTGTTTCTCTACATCCTCAATATTAGCGATTTTGCATTTAGCCAAAATTTTTGTCCACAATTTAGAGAAATAATTTATTCCAGATGGTCGTGAAAAATTTGATTTAGTTTCAGATTCTGAACCAACGGGAACTTGATCAATTTGAGATGAATTGAATTTTGTATGATGATCAGAAGAATTTTCGTTGCTCGAAGATGATGCCATCAATACCTGAATGTTCTGTTTAATACGTTGTTCTAAAGTGCGAGCCCGAAAATTGTTCGCATTAATTGGAAGACCCAAAATAGCAAACTCCTGATTCAAAGATGATGGTTCTAAAGCCAAGGACAGAAATTCAGAATTTGAATTGAAAATTCGAGTGATCAACAAACGTAGAATGATTTCATCAATTCGAAAATCAATTTTTCCACCGTAAATTACTGTTTGAAACAATCCCAGAATATAATCAAATAATTTAGCTGAATCGCGTTCTAAATTTGCATCAAAGTCTAAAATTTTTTCTATAACATTCTTTCCAAAACGAAATTCATTGAAACTGAATTCATATGGTTTAGTCCAACCAAAAGGAACGTAGAAGCTTCGTTCGCAAACTACAACATGAAGATATTTGAGAAGAAAAGATAAATTTTTGCTGTAGTCTTGCCGACTAGTTCGACCAGAAACCGATTGCTTGCCGATTTTTGAATCTGAATCTGTCGGATCTGATTGCAATCGATTAAGATGTGACCACAGTCCAGAAACCGATTCGTAGGCAAATTTAGTACACATTTCGAGCAAGGCGATTGGAAAGTTTTCGGTAGCCTCAGTCACCAACACGATCAGCATCGATGAACTATTGTTAGAGTGCAAAAACTCCTCAATCAATTGAAACAACTTGGGAAGCCACGCGACGACTAAATGTAAATTGTTCAAACACAACACTTCGCTCGCTGTTTTGTTTGACTTCATTGTAGACCAATTACTTTTGAGCTGCACTGATTGTTGCTGCTTGAGTTTAGCTGATTGAAGCATCGAAGTGACTTGAGGAATTACTTCGCTACCCATCGAAATTGTTTGTAAGCTGAAACCGAATTGGGAGACAGATTTTTGAATCTCATTGGTTGGATCGGAACCAGGTGAGGTCAACACCAAAAGTACGTTACTTTTTCGATTTTCAACATTTTCAAGAGGAACATTGTTTAAAACTTCGATAGATTCAGAAATCAAATCATGAATCGTTGCTGAATTCGATGATTGATCCGACTTATTAGATTGCTGTGCCACTACGGCAGAATGATGAGGATGACTAGCAATTAAAAACTGAGTGAACGAGCGACTATGTTCTGCAAATAAAGCTCGCGAAACGTAAAGATGAAATACCTGAAAAGTAATAGAATTTAAAAATAAACAAATTTAAAAAAAACAAGACTTTTTTACATTACAAAAATATTCTTCGTTGAATGATGATTGGCTTTGATTCTTTTGCACCAAAGAATTCCAAAACAATCGTTCGAATTCTTGGTAACCAAAATGATACATTGGACAAAGTTTAGGAAGATTTTCAAGTGAGAAAAATAGCTGAGTTGCAAATTCCGCGACCATTTTTACTGTTTCCTTTCGACATCTAAATCCGATTTAATTTGCTCGGATTCACGTAACGAATTCTCGGCTTGGCTTGAAGATTTTTTCAAATAATTTAATTGTTCAATAAGTTGAACATTTTGAAGGATGTCCCCATCACTATTGGAAAGTTTGGCCAATAATTCTCTTTCTAAATCTTTCAATTTGCGTTGCAATTCGCTCACTTTAAAATCGAGCTGAGTTTTCTGTTCACCAAGTTCTGGTTTTCGAACTTTGACAATCAAGTCAAGTAGTTGAGAGGAGATACCACCAAAACTTGGAGATAAATTTAAAACGCGAAAGTTAGACAAAATTAATGGTGAAATCGGGGAAAGTGTATCAGTAAGAAAATAAATTGAGAATTTTGGATGATAATCGATTTTTCTATCACCAATCATTGTCCATGAACGTGCAGACGAATCTCCAGTAGAAAAAAATTGACCCAAAATCAATGGAACAAGTCGAATATCAAGCTCATGAAAATCAGTAACAATTAAAGTTCTACCAAATCGGAGACTAAGCTCAAAAACTTTAAGCCAATCGTTTGAAGAAGACGATGTTGTCATTCGAATTATTTCACAATTCTTATTTTTGAGGAGTTTTATGGTTTTATGAGTTGGATCACAAATCAAGGGAATAGACCGAATCTGATGAAATGTAGAAGATGACAATGAAGAACTTTCGTATAAAATTAATTCATCCTCAGTTTCAACGTTCAGAAATGAAATCAATTCGAATTCAGAGATAGAAAACTTTTGGAAACACTCATTGAGAAGTTCAGATCGTAATTGAAATGAAGCCTTCTGAGAAGCCAAACTTAAATAAGCCGCAGTGATCATACATTTCATTGTTAGTGAAGCACGATCCAGTTCAATTTGATCAAGTTTTGTAGTCCATCTCTGATGTTCGTCACTAAGCTCGGTTACCAAAGTTCGACTTCGTTCTAACACTACACCCGTATTATGAAGGTTTAACTCGATTTGAGCTGCCTCGACTGTCACTTCTTGCATTCGTGTGCGCAAAGCATCGACTTCGGTGTCGACGCCTTTCAATTGCAAATCCAGTGTTTTTATACGAACTTGAGCTTTCAACAAATTTGATTCGAGTTTTTTAAGTTCATTTTCTAGTGGTTCAATTTTATGCAATACGGATGAATATTCGACATTCGCTTTGACCCATTCCGCTAGCGATGATGCTGCTGCGGAAGCTCGTTTAGCGATCGCTGGTTGAAAACTTTCATTTCGACTTGTCAAAAGCTTTTCAACTTTTGATCGAATTTCAGGTGTTATTTTGCGGCAATCAAAATTCATAATCTCTTCTTTTACACCACGTCGAGCGAGGAAGGCTTTCATTGAGACCCAAGATGTATCATTGACACCCATCAACCGAAGAACTCCTTCAAGGATGTCTCTAATGACTTCTGGTGGTGCACGTAAAGATCGAATCTCAGACAATGCATCAGATCTAATGCCGCCAATTGCTGCTTTTGCTTTTAACAAAGTTGGTTCAATTTGTTCAAGTTCTTCATCAATTATTGCTTTTCGTTCTAGAAAAAAAAATTTCATTAAGATTAATCAATTTGAGAATGACAAACTTTTTAAATTTTCAGTTTCTCCTGCGATACGCTGTTGAACGTCTTCGAGCTCAGTTCGTTTATCCTCTGACTGATGCATCGAATTCATTATCATGTTGAATGCTTCATCGGCTTCAGCGCGTTTAGCATCAAGTTGTCGTTTTTGTTCAAGAGCATCTTCGTTCAACACTTTGACTTGGCCAGAAACTTGGTTCAATTTTTGTACACCTGATTGTAAACGGGATTTGTCAGAATCCAATAAATCAGATTGTTCTTGGTACAGTTCTATGAAAATTTTAATATAATCGATGTACGATTTGATACTCGCAATCTGTTCAGTGCTAGAAACTTTTTTCCTGAAATGCTCGTATATCTGATGAAAGGTTAAAAGTAAACTATCATTTTCGTCATCATCGGATGCCAGTTGTTGGATTTGATCAAATGAGACTTTAAAAAATTTTCCGGCTAACAATTGAAGTTGAGATTCCGTGTATGGGACAAATAATGCTGTCGAGCTGTACGTAACCAAATTAAATCGTCTAATGGCTTAATGAAACTAGTCACAATCACTAAACGAATCGACAAATTAGACGATATTGAACCAGATGATGACAAACTATAAACAGAATCAACTTTATCAAAACAAAAAAAAACAAAATGTTCATACTTATTGAGATCGGTATAAAGATTATCACGAAGATATGGCAAAATTTCAAAATGTAGTTCATCAACTAGCAACAACAGTTTTTGATAATCTGAACTTTCGGCTTTTTTTGCGCTTTCTGTAGAACTTCTTTCCAAATCAACAATCTTAAGCTGTGTCGTTGAAGCTGATTTTTTATCATTAGTGTCGTTCGTCATAAATAATGAACGAAGCTCATTGTGGAGATGTCGTTCAGAAACAATAGAGTTTGGTGACCAAATTTTATCATACCCAAATGTGTAAACAACCATTTTTACTAAAAACTTTCTTCCTGTTCCTCGTTGACCGACGATAACCATGGAAGATAGAGAAAGATTTAGAAAAGTTTTCATCTCCAGCCAAAAACGAGCAAAGATCAACCAGTAAAGATCTAGTTTGTGGAAAAATTTGCCATTTAGGAACTTTTTGCCGGTTAATATCGTTTTCAGTGCAATAAATTCGCATCAATTTCGTAATTTGTTTGTCCAGCAAATCGGCCATATCGTTTCACGTTTATTTATTCCGTTCAAACTAACATAAAACATTTGATCAGAATTTTCGTTAAGAAATACCCGTCTTAAGGTTTGCTCCCAAAGATGAGCCGAGGTTTCCGGTTGATTTATCAAACTAGAAAGAATTTTAAAAATCTCATAATTGATGATTGTTTCATTCAGTTGATCGTAATGCCAAAATGAGTGAAGCAAATCAATACCAATTTTCAAAAGATTCAATTTCAACTCCATTCTACATGAATATTTTTGATTCAATGATTGGAAAAAGCGAATCAAGTTTTCTGGAAAGTATTCCCTTTAAAAAAAAAAAAAAAAAAATAAATTCTGTTAGAAAACGAAAAAAAATTGTGAAATGCAAAAATATATGTCAATTCTAAATTTCGAGCAGCTGAATTTTTTTCCAAATAATTTTACGTTTGATACAATACCTGAAAACTATTTGTTTAATACTATTTTACGTTCATAAATTTGATAACAAAAAAATAAAAAATGGAAAAAATACTCACAGAATGTCATGAAAATTCCTTTGTTTAGATTTAATTCGTAAAATTTGATCAATTTCGTATATATCTGGATAATCGATTTCAACTAAATGTGACTCAGAAAGCAAACGTTGATCGATTAATCTGAAATCAGTACACGTTATCACCAATTGAAATCGATCTATTTGTAGCCATTCAAGATTTTCTGGATGATAAAAACCGTTGTGTTTGACAAGTAAAACCAAAAAAGCTACAAAAGAGTTTGATGACCATTGATCAAATTGTAACAGCTCGAAATGTCGAACAAATATCGAGATTGGTTGGCCAGATGTAGAACGAACTGTTTTGACTGATCCGGTTTGGACAATGGTAGTGCACGAAAACAATGCCGTGAGCAGAGAAGTATAATTGGTCGTCGGAGTACAATTTATTATCACCATATTTCCCATGCTGGTTGAAAACATTAATTCATTAGCCAAAATAGTTTTGCCAGAACCGATAGGTCCAGACAAACATAAATGTTGTCCAACCAAAGGTTTCAACATTTCTACATATAAACGAGTATGATGAGTCAAAACTAAATTGTTGTTAATTGTCAGTGATGAATCTGTTTCTGAATCATAAAAAGACGATTCCATTTGCCCAGATAAACGATTGAAAGCTTGAGAATAATTTTCACCATTAACATTGCAAAACTTTAAATGTTCCAATGCGGTTCGTGCGATTGAAATAGATGATGATAACGACAATGATGATGATGAATTTTCAACTCCAGAATGCTTGAAACAAACGATGACGCTGAATCTTGATCAAGTTGATTTTTTTGAGCATAACTTTCGACCAAGTTTGAAACAATATCTGTCATATTAACAGAGACAACTCCCAAACGAGAAATAGTTGCTGGTGAAGCATGCCGCAAAGAAACAGTTTCAAATACGATTCGTGATTTATTCAAGTCAAAATCAATTCTTTCCCCTGACGGCAATGTCAATACTCTGTTATCATCTAAAACTGAATTGAGAGCTTCGACCCAATCGGGATCAATATCACCGTCAAAAATAATCCAATGCATGCTTCCAGGTGTGTCGTCTCGAGAGATATCCCGAGCTTTGGCAGAAAACAATCCGTCATGCCATTCACGAGTGTCTTCATCAACGTACCCAAAAAGATTGGCTCGAGAGATCGCTTTAGGATTGATGAAATGCGTCAGAAATAGAGAGCGTTGTTTGACTGATGATTGTTTAATTAACGCTTGCTGAAGCATTCGCCAAATAGTAGTTTTACCCGAGCCAGGTGGTCCAATCAAAATAACTCCAAATCGAGTTTGAATTTGTTCGTTAGTTGAGAAATTTTTGTCGTTTGATACTGTTAACAAATAAAATTTAAATAATATATTCAAAAAATCACGATGACTAATTACTTCATTTTTGATCAAACCATTTTCAGCAAAAACTTTCGAGATAGAATCCAGTTTCAAACTAATGGTGATAGAGTCCTTCAATTCATCATCAACAGCGTTGTCAATCATAGAAACATTTTCAATATCCGCACTGAAATTAATTTATCGAAAACAGCTTCAATCAATCCATCAAACTTTGTGACATCTTCATCAACAAGTTTCGGTTTAATTTGTTGTCGAAGCGTATCAATCATCAAGCCAATTTCTTTGTCTTGATCAATATTTTGATCAAAAGTATTCAAACGATGACCAGCCGATTCCAAACAAGCTTTTATGGCTCTCAAGCCCCAATCGTAATGTTTTTGTTGCGACATGCTGCCCTGAGAAAGATCAAACCACAAAGCCATAGTATCACCAAGAGTTTTTGATGCAGCAGGTGAAAATCCTTCGGCTAATAATAAAAATCGAGCTATGATTTTACTATCGGGAACGGTCATTGCCACAGGTAAAAACAAAGATTTCAAATTATCCGGGATTCGATTACGTCCACCATATTCTTTGCCGGCTGGATTCAAAGTGATAAATATGGCGGCATTCTTGTTTATTGATACTTGACCTGAATCAAACTGATGAGCAGAAATAAAAATTATCATCAATTTACTAACCATGTTCTGCCAAGTTGACCACGTAAGAGCCGTTACGAATAGAATCTTGAATCTCTTGAATTTGTGACGATAGCACCGATAAAACGTCCAACTGTAATCTATTGAATTCGTCAAAACAACCCCAACTACCGCATTTTAAAAGACCAACTAAGGTACGAGTCATCGATTTAACGTCAATAGCTTCATCACAATTGAACACTAAAACTTGTCGGCCAAAATATTGTCCTAATGCTTTGACACTTTCAGTTTTGCCAGTTCCTGCTGGCCCGTATGGATTTCCACCAAGATTCAAATTCATTGCTTGAGTGAGTGTCAGAAAACATTTGTTTGTCAAAGGAGTGTAGACCAACTTTGAATCGCCCAAAGCTCCAAGATATTCGAATGAGTAATCGAATCGGCCAAGACCCATTCGAATTTCTGCTACACCAGTGTTTTTAGAATAAAATCGAAGCTGTGATTGCCAAGACCAATGATTAATATCGCGAACTTCATCGTTAAGCAACGTTTCAATAACATTGATGAAATGAATAATATCTAAAACAACTTGTTTCATTTTTAATTTACACAAATGATCAACAACAGATAAAGACGATGAAGATAGCTCTTTAGATGATTGTTTAGCAGATTGTTCGAATCTTTGCTGTTTTTTTCGTAAACCACTGTTCAATTCTCGATAAAAACTGCCATTTTTAGTGAAAGTCGATAATGTTCGTTCGTAGTCACTTTTTAACGTTGATAATGACAACTTTCGTATAGAATCTTCAATCTTGGCAGTAAAATCACAATAACAAATCAAACTTAAAATTTGGGACGGAAGCGATGCAATTAATTCAGAATTGTCGTAAATTTTCAAATTTACCACAGAAAGATTGTCAAAAAAAAATTTCATTAAAGTAGATTTGATTTCGACCTCTAATTTTTTTAACCAATTTTCAATTTGAACCGGACCATGATTATTATCTACAGAACAAAAAATTAAATTAATCGCAACTAATGATTAAAAATGAAAAACCTATAGAGATTCCTTGATTTAATCGAAATGTCTCGCCTTGGATGCTTTCAATAGCTTCAATTGAATCAAATTGTTTTTCGGAAGAATTTATTGTACGGTATATAAGTCGACCAACTGTATTTATAAAAAGTTTTTTGACTAAAGCCGATTGATTCAAATCGACTTTACCAGAGAGAATCAGTAATAAATCTTCATCTGCCAAAAAGTAAAATCTTGGAAAACGTTGCCGGGATTCTTCGATAAATGTTCTCAATTTTTTCTGTGTTGAACTAAAATTTTGATCGATTGTTTTGAGACGTTGTTCAAGAGTTTGAACTTGATTTGAATTCAACAGCCAAGAAAATTTGGCATCATTTTGTTTAATTTGTCGCATCACTTCTTGAAAGTCGTTTGAAAAACGAACAAAACTGATATCGCTGAAAAAATTACTAACTCTAGCATTAGCGCTGTTTGAAGTTGGACTACCAATAAATTGGTTCCAACGAAATCCATTTACGTTGAACTGAATTCAACAACATAAGTAACGTTTCAAATCGTACAAGTTTTGTTTCCCATTCTTCGTAAGCTTTACGATATTCTTCCGATATTTCTTCAGAATCCATATTTTTGATAGTATGAATCAAAAGATGAGCATCTGATACTTGATTAAGATATTCATTCCAATGCTTGATCAACATCACCTCTTTATTCTCTTTAGTTTGATAAGTGTATAACTGAAATTTTCCTCCAATCGCAAATTGATTAAGCTCGTTTAATGCTTCGCGAAGTGTATAATCGTTGAACGCTCTGAAATTTCAATAAATTGTTATTTTACAACAAAATAATAATGTAAAAAACTGTTTTCAATTTCGAAACCCTAAATTACTCATTTTGAACATGAGTGGAATTTTTTTTCAGAATAAAACAAACCTTTTGTTTAGTTCGAGAATCGATGTTTTATTTGAGATAAGTTTGTCTTGTTTGAGCCATAAATTAGAAAGCTTCAATTCCTCATAGTTTTTATCGGGCATTGATAAAATTGAGTTAATGAAATAATTCCAATGCAATGGTTGGTAAAAATCACCGCGGCACAATTCAAGAGTAGCCAAAAACTGTTGCCAGCGTTCAATATAAATTCGCAAGGTCTCATTATGAGAACTTGTTGTTTGTTGTTTAAGCTGATCTAGCCATTCAGAAATGTATTGATTTATTTTGCTGAGTTTATTTCGACAAACTAGCCATTCCATTTCCGTATATTGCGATAATCCATGATCAAACTCATAAAGCACGTGAAATTGTCCATAAAGCTGTTGAATTTCATTGTTAACAGCTGTTAAAGATGCAAACGATTTTGGTTGTTCGATCGAGAAATATTCACATCCTCTTGATTGTTCGGCCATACGCTCCATTAGCTGATTACAGTTTATTTGAAAATCGTTAATTACTTCGGGTGAGTGTTTAATATCGTCGGAAAGTTTGAGCCAACGCTCAAGAAAGCCATCGATCTCTTGGCTGGTAGATTTCAATTCATCAGCCGATTTTGTTTCAATCAATGTTCTAATAAACAAAAAAAAACAAAGAACAAATTTATTTTAGTGTTTATGAATAGTCAATCAATCAAGATTAATAAATTCAAAATGGAACGACATTGTTCTATTATTCTCTCAACATTGTTCATATACGACGGACGCAGGATTTAGGGAAAAAGTTTGGTTGATATTAAGTTTTATGAATTAAACTTACCGGTAATCATCAACTAACTCGTCCCTGTTCTGATAGGCATTTTGGAATTCGTTCAATACTAAACTCATCGTTTCAAAGTTTGATGTCAATTTCGTTGAATTTGTTGTTGCTTTGGACGATGATAAACGCCAGTTTTTTACAAAATGAATTTTTTCTTTCAAAGTAACACTTGCGATGGATATTTTTGCTTGAATTTCATCGAGTTCAGTTTTAACAAATTTATCCAATTCAATAAGTTCATCAATTTTTGTTGGTGACTTTTTCATTATTTCTAAATTCTTCTGACATGTTGTCTCAATATTTTGGATTCTTTTTGGCATTGAATTTGAAAAGTTTTCAGTAAAACAGTCTCACTTCGGTCAACAACCATTGTACAACATTTTTATGGCCACAATGTTGACAACCAAATGACTTCGCTGACATTGGATTTCTTGAATCATAGCATATTGGTCTTTGAATTGGTCTGTTAAATTTTTCAAATATTTTAAATCACGTTGATATTCGTCTAGAGTTTGTGAAATAAACAATGATGAATTGTTTTCGTTATCTTGGTTTGATTCTTGCTCAAAATCAATAGAAGATCGAATAGATTTTATCAAGCCATAAATCGAGCACCATTTAGTGAACTGGTTGCGAATGGTAATTAATTCATCAATAGCATCAAACGCTCTTCGATAAACATTGACAAATTTTTTAGAATTACGATAATAGATATTGTTAAATAATGTTTTAACAGAGTTATTTCCATTTGAAGGATTAAGTTGCTCATCACGAGACCAATCGAAAAAAGCACGGAATCGAGCAGGAAATCGAACAAATTGTTCAACTTGCTTGAAAAGATATTCGCGAATCAACACAAAGTCTGGTTCAAATACGATTAAACCTGCCTGATTGAATTGCAACTCAACTGTTTTAATTGAAAAATTATTTTCAGCCGAATCATCAAGCCAAATGATTTTTAGCTGAGGACTCATTTGTGGATCAAGATGAAAATTTGATTTGTTTTTTGAGTTTTTTTTTGATGAATTGTTGTCCATCATCACGGCATTAAAATAATAATCAAGAATTTTGTACAACTGATAATCCCAATGTTTGCGCCACGTCAAAGTGTTTGCAAATCTTTGGTCAACTTCGGCCAACACTAAACGAATTTTTTCTATGAAATTGAACCAATCTGATAATGAAGCGTCAATCATCCAAATGACAATTTCTAAAATTTTGTTATGCCATTTTTTCAGTTGATTATTTTGAGTAACAAACGCCTCCATAAATAATTTTAATTCACGAATCCACTTGCTAATCGGTCCTTGTCCATCTTGCCATGTCAGCGTTTGATTTGATTCTAATAGTTTTGAGAATTGTTTGGCTCTACCAATCAACATTGGTCGTTGGCTCAATAAAATCTGATCAGCTATTGTCAAGTAGAACCGTATGATTTGACGAAGATCACGAACAAAATCTATGTACAACGTCACTTGGGAAGCCAATTGGTCAATATTAGAAGGAATCGAAAAAGCCTTTAATTCGCTTAGCTTTGAAGTTTGAAGAGAGAACTGTTCTAATTGATAGTTGAACGTGATTCGCGGTACATGAGTTTTTTTGTCAAATACTATGCATGGTTTTGTTAAATCGAGTTGAAGATGCTCAGAGACAGTTGATACCCAACGTTGAAACAACTGATTTGATTCATCATTCAACAATTTGACGTTTCAATCAAAACTTGATTTGAATTTACCTGACTCAGCTACATCGATGAACAAACTGGAAAAATTTGATAAAATTCTGGTCAATAGTTGTTGGCGTTTTTTGAATAAGATTATTTTTTTCACTATCTTATGTGATTCTTGGTTGACTTTTTTTTTAATTGCTATTTGATTTTTATCATCGTTTCCATAGTCTTCATCATTAACCTCGACATAATCGTTATTCTCACTCACGTCAAAATCGAAAAGCGTTTCCAACCAATCGTTCATTTTTCTTAAAAACTCGCCTCGTTCATCGAATAATCTCTTTTTTGGAGATGCAGAAAAAAACTTTTTTAGTTTTATTACTCAAAAACAACCGGGTAGACAACTTTAGTCTAGTCTAATTTCATTTGTCTTTCAATGTTTTTTCAAATACCTTGATCACTTTGTCCCGATCGACGAACCGTTCCAATTGTTCATAAGCATTGGTGATCTCATCATTTTTTGAAACATCACTTGATCGTAATATGTTGGACAAATGTTTTATTGCTTCTTCATCTGTCACCCATTTTTTTGCATTGTTGCCGGGCATCAGTTTGAGAATTATTCAATTTAGAAACCCTTCAGTTTTAGTAAAACCATAGACGGTGGTATTCGCTCATTTGAGTATTTTAATTTTTGCCGATTCAATGGACTCACTGTGAAGTTTTCATTTTGTAATTGTTTTGTTTTTTGCTTCAATTGATTCAATGGAACTATATCAAATTTTGGTTCGTTCGATTTATCCCATGATCAAAATGAACCACAACAGCTTTTGGTTCGTTGGAGTTTTCCAACACAATTTTCTTATCAATTTCATTTGGTTTTAGTTCATCAATAATTGAATCGTTTTCCGATAAAAATTTACGGAGCAAAGTTTCATCTTCTTTTGTCAAATCGAACCATGGAATAGAAAAATAGTTTTGAATGGCACGTCGAATTAAATTTAGTTCGGCCACTATTGTTGAATCTATATCATCATCAATTTCACTCATTTTAATAGTCGTCAAAAGAAATCGTCATTTGAACTTTTACTCTAAAACAAAAACTTAAACTGTGTGTTGGCAAGTTTTTGGCAATAAAAAATTCATTTAAATAAAAAAATAGAAAACGGTTCTCTCAATGTTTGAATGTTTCATCTGTCATTCCATGGTTACCAAAAAATATTACTTTGAATCGATCAGCAGACTGACGTTATTTTATTAAATTTATTTTTCTAATGGCATTAATTAAAATTTAAAAAAAACAAACTCAAAGAAAAGAAATTCATTTTAAGGAATGAAAGGCACTTTATGGAAATTCTTTTAGAAATTATTTCAATTAAGATGATTGCGGAGATGAAAATTTTTGACAAACAACGATTTAAAAAATTAAAGTATGATTCGACAACCAAATCTGGAGCTTCTACCTGAGGGTAATGGCCAATATTGTAAAACATCAATACTCGGTTTATAAACTATTTCAAGATTTATCGATTTGATCGAATGTGGGGGTGGATGACAGGATCTGCTATGCCATAAATGAAATGCAACGGAACGGAAGGTCGTCGAAGAGCATCGATCCAACGATCTTCGTTTGCAAAACGTTCATCAAATAACTGAGTAATGAGCTCCAAATCAGATAGCCATCGTTCAAACCGTACCAGCTTCCAAAAATCTGACAGCTCTGATGCAGTTGGTTGTTGTTGAGGCCCAAAAACTTGAGTCAAACTATGTGAAAAAAAGAGATAATTTGAAAATCTAGATAAAACATTCGAAACCATAGGTATACGCAAAAGCTGAATTTAAAAAAAAAAATTTAAATCTTTGAATGAATAAATTCAAGTTCAAACTTTTGCATCAATACTGGTTGTGTCGAGATGGAAAAATTCCTCCATTCAACATACACAGCGAACGCATTTTAAAAGGCAATTCTCCATTCCTGAAAAAAAAAACAACAAAGATTTTTATAAATTTTAAAATTAAAATCTTTCAAGATTCAAATTATTGAAAAAACTGATTGCAACTATTTAAATTCATTACAAAAAAAAAACAGAACTTACTTGTTTAAAGCTAACATCTCTTGAGCTATGGAAACGGAATAATCGTGAACTAATAAATGTATCTCCACTTGATGGTCGAGTTTTGACAGGCCAAGATGTTCAATTAAAGCAATGACCAATTTAGTTTGGTCTTTAATCGAATACGAATAAAAACGCTAGAGAGAAAAAACATTGAAAAAAAACACTTCATAAAAAAAAACTCACCGGTTTGTCACTGAAACCGAACCCAATCAAATCGGGTGCAATGATTCGGTCGAATCGACGCTCACCTAACGGTTTGACTAGCTTAAATAAATCAAAACTTGACGTTGGAAATCCATGAAGATAAAGTAGAATGTTAGATTCGAGAGTCTGATGAGTATCGTTTCGATCGAAAGTTTTATCTGAAAAAATACGTAGAACAAAACTATTGTTAATATTGAAAAAAACGGAAATTTTCCTTTACCAAAGTAATAAATGGTGTAGCCTTTGTAGAGGAATGTTTGACTCATTGATCGCCATTGATAAAGGATGGGAGCAATCGGTGGTTGAGGATAATTCGCAAACCAAGCGTACAAAATTCCCATCAATACGATAGAAACGGCCCAAAAATGACGTCGAACTGTTTGAAAAACAATTGACACTAGTTTGCTCGGGAGTTGATAAGCTTGTAAAGCGGCACGTTTTTTTCTAGCTCATCGTTTTTTGACCGAATGACCATAATCAAATCGGTTTTTTAATGAAGACGATGAAACGGCTTTAGCCATCATCAATTTATTTTCGAAGAAAAAAACAATTCCTCAACATTGATTAAAAAACATACAAATATAAAAAAAACTGATGTTATCTTATTCATACAATAATTAAATGGATGGTTAGAAAATAATTTTAGTATTGCTTTTTGTCGCTACATCATCGAACTAAAATACAGTCATCCCTATTATATTATTGTATTTCACTATAGTGACTATAATGTATACATTCGACCAGAAAAATACAAAAACAAACAAATCTTTAAAAAAAAAAATTGAAATGGAAAGCATGTTTCAAAAAGTATAATACTGTTGTAGTTTCCTCAAACTTCATCCATCTAGTATCGAGAAATGGAAGTTTCGTGCATTTTGAAACACTTTCTATTAAAATGAAGATCATTTCATTGCAAAATAGGAAAAAAAGGTAAAAAAGCCTTAATATAAAATTTTATTAATTGTTCCAAATGAGCAAGCAGAAAAAAAAACAAACAAGCATTCATTTATGAATAGAAAATGAATTTGGATCAAGTCTTTATCGGTTTATTCATTGACCTCTAAGTAGGATGGTCTCGGAGGACAGTACCAGTAAAAGTTTTTGTATCGTTTAATCTAACCCACCAACATTTCGTATAAAGAATTCTTTATTTTTATCAAAGTCGATTCGTTTATTTGAGCCAGAATTCGTGGAACATGTTCCACCATTCGAATATAATCATGCTCTTCTTCATCAACAATATTGTGGTTAATGTTGTGATTATCGTTGACATTCTCATCGATTTGACCATTGGAATGAATTTTTATAAAATAACTGGATGGATCATCGATTTGTTGTTGCTGCAGTAATTGTTGTCGTTTTAATTGGTGCTGAAGGTTTTCATCATAAAATTGAAAATTCATTTTTGAATAGTGCCTATATTCTTGATTGTTATTATCGACTGGTTCGTAAATGTCATACGAATGACGTTCAACATCATTCAAATTTTCAAACAAAATTTTCCTATTATTATTGTTGTTCAATTCAATATTATCGTAATAGTTTTCCGTATGCCACAATGGATTTTTGTTCGTTTCATCGGTTGGCTTTTGATTGTTTGCTTGGCTATTTTTCTGATGGTTTATCTGAAATTTTCTAACACAATAGACAACTAAAAAACATGAAACAGTTAAAATGATTAATAGAAGAACACCCATTAAAACGATGATCATGATCAATGTTTTGGGAGATGTCAAAACAGAACCATCGGTAGATTTGATATCTGATTCGATGTTTGTATTGAATTAATAGAATAAAAAATGATTGAAATTTCTTCTAAAAACTTTATTAGAAACTTACATTTACAAACTGGTTCCACGCCAGACCAAGTGGTATCACGTTTACAAGTTCTGGTATCTTTTCCAGCCAAAATGTGATCAGTAGATGAGCAAGCGTAAGTGATCTCTGTTCCTGGGACAGCATAAATCGTTTGATTATCAATAAAATTGTAATATCGTGAATCGAATCTAATATCAATGGATTTTCAAGTTTCTCTTCACCATTATCATCTTGTTCAATATATTTTTTCTCGATCAATGTGAAGCAACTCATCTAGTGGACATGTTTTTAATGGAACACACCGAGGTCGAGTACCATTCCAAATCATGTCGCCAATACATCTTTGGCTATAAGTAAATTGCAAGATTGGAGTGACATCAGCCCATTCTTTACTGATACAATAGATATAATAATCTCGAAACTCTTGATTGGCTCGAAAACTTTGCCCAAAATCGGTTTCTGGTTCACCACAAAACGGTTCTGTTTCGTTTCCATAAACTCGTCCCAAAAACAAACCAAACAGTTGGTAATGCATGTAGTGTGATGATTTCGTTCTAATAGTCATATGTTGACCCGGATTCTCAATATCTCGTTGAAGATCTTCATATGAATAGGCTTCGCAAATGAAAAACGAATCGATTCTATTGCCATTATTACTCCAGCTATTGTGGTTTTGAAACATTAATTGACAGCTTCGATATGAGCTGATCTCAACTTCAATATGAAAAGTTAAATTTTTTTTAATATTTGGATTTAGAAGCGTATAATTGATAAAATTGAAATCTACTTTGACAAACATTTTCACTGCGGGTTTAGTAAAGTTTATTCTCCACAAATGTTCATGATTTCCAATCACTATCAATGGTTCGTGAAATCTTTTTGAAGCAAATGAATTTGGGAATTTCCATGTTCCACTTGTCAAGTTCATTTCGCGATAATGAAATTTTTCAATAGGTCGACCATATGTTACATCAGACAATTGAACATCTTTCATTAGAACATTAGTAATGGAATTACCACACCGTGCAACTGGTCCTACCCAAACACCATTCACACATTTACGGACTTGTGGTGGAGCCCAAAAATCTGAGCACTCATAGCTGATGGTTGACCATCTTCATAGGTCAACTTTTCTTCGGGATTGATTTTGGCACGGTAAGGTTTACCAGGAAAACCACAACTGGCATGCAATTCCAATGCTTCGATCGTAAAGTTGATTTTCTGTTGAAGCAAAAAATTTAAGAAAAAAACTGTGATTGGAATGATTCTAGTGAATGAACCAGTGAATTTATTCTCTTGTTTTTGTAAAAATTTGACTAACATGATGAATGAATTTTTTTTGGTAGGGTCACAAACATCACAAACACTTAATATAATCGAAATGACATCGAATCGAAACCAAAGATTTTTCTTCTTTTCCCTCAGAAAATATTCAGAGAAAAACTTTCAAAATATTTTCTGATGTTTTTTTAAAATTAGTTTTTTTAATGAAAGGTTTCGGTTTCACTTTGTCATCATCGAAAACTGAACTAATCAACAAGTAGTACAATCGAAGAAGAGAAAGATAGAAAATTTTTAAGAGGAAATCCAGGATTTCCTTGTGACGATATATCGTTCCCCATATTTTACGCCAAGTATAGATTCGTTGGCTTTTTTTTCTATCCACACAATGTTTAAATCATCCATTTAATCACAAAAAAATCGTTCAAAAAACAATACAGTGTTGTTGACCCTCATCATTTAATAAACAAAACAACAATTATTCGATGTTATTATTTTAATCTCTGGTTGCTCCAACTAAAAAAAAAAACTATAATTTCAAATAATTTACTAATTTGAATGATTAAATGATATTTACAAAGCTGATTTCATTGATCATTGAAATCCTCGAACATTGCAGCAATTTTTTATCAGATGAAACATCAGCAACCAGATTGAGAGAGAAACAAGTTCATTAAATCCTTTACCTGAAAGCCCTACATCACCATCGTTTCGAATTAATTTTCGAATCAATTAGATTAAAAACTGGAACACTATCAGCTCGAAGCATTTCACAACAACAAAAATACAACTTTCATGGCTGTTTCAATGGTTTTTTTTTGTTTGGAATAGAAAATGAAAACGCATTACATTTGGCGGTTCATTGGTTTCATTGGGTTGTTTTCCTAAACAACAACCGCCGCGGCGTACTTTGTACTGACGATCTGCAAAAAAAAACCAATGAGACCTTCCAACAAGGTTGTTACACTCCTTGATGGATTTCACTAATTGGATTTATTGATCGAATCTCTTTGTGTCCTTAGTGGATAGAAAAGAAAGACTTTTTCAAATTTTTAATCCGATTATTTAGATTTTTTTTTAGTAAAAAAAAGTTATAGAGTTTTTTTTTCTTGGTTTATCAAAAGAACTTATCAGAGTCTATAAATTTAATTTTTTTTTTCTTCATCAAAATAAGATAGAGAGAAAAGCGTAAAACCAAATTCAAGCAGCACAGAAAGCATCGAAACATATTATTTGGATGTGATGATAAAATAATTTGATCGGATGATAGAGAACAAAAACCTGTGTTGTTGGCCTTGCGGTTTGTGGTGGTGTAATCCCTCATGATAACCAAAAAATAAACATTATGGAAATCTTACCAAATCTTATTAGGTTCAAATAAATCACCAAGATCATCATCATAAAAAAAAACTCCATGTTATGTGTTGAAACGGGTTTAAATTTTTGTTGTGAACTCAAACTGTATGTGTTGTTGACATTATGAAAATGTTTTGGATTTATGGGAAAAAGTATTACAGACAGGCGATCGCGATTAGGAGTGCTCGAGTGTTTAATCTTTTTCCATATCCTCCTCAATCATCATTATTTCAACGTTATTTAATGGGAAAATTGTGACGGGAAATTCACGCTCTTATCATTCAATAAAAGGTGATCTGTATGAATTTCTAGAGAATTTTATTTTTATTTTCTCTGTTTTATTTCTGAAAAACTGAATTTTTTTTTAAGGCGTTTTCGGTAATTATGGTTCGGCGAATAAAAACGAACAGCATTCAAATTCATCTCCATTTAAACATTCGGGCAATATTTCATCTGATTTACCATTATCATATCGTTTAGTCAAAGATAAGTTTATACAACGAGGGCATTTTCTGTGCGATCTTGATCCATTATTATCGAGAGATTCTAAGCTTTCGAAGAATTTTGATGTTGATAATCAAGAGTTTTTACGTTCGATTAGTCAGATTTTAGGAGTGAATTTGATCAAATTCTTTCAAGATTCTTCCAATACCATTGATAAAAAAAGTTTCCTCACAAAGCTATTGAACATTTACTGTCGAAATTTGGGGTTTGAGTTTTCTAATTTGCTTTCCTTCGAAGAAATTGATTGGTTTGAATCATTCATTGAGAATGAACTTCCCAGAAGAAAAAGTAATGGCTCTCTAGAAAAACGTCGTCATCTTGCCAATGAGCTACTAATCACTGAAGCTTTAGATCACTTTTTAGCAAAAAAATTTCAATCAGTTAAACGATATGGATGTGAAGGAGCCGAAACAATGATTACATTTGTTGAGCAGCTCATCGATGAGCATCAAAAGCAAAGTGAAAACAATGAAATAGTTATGGAATGCTCATCGGGGTCGCATAAATCTTTTGGTCAACACATTGGACTATCCAATCGAAGTTTGGTTTCAAAAACTTTCTGGTCAAGCCGAGTTTGATTTAAATGAAAGTCCAGCAAAAGCGTCAATCATTGGTGATGTGCTTTCACATCTTAGCACTGTCATTGAGAAAAAAGCTAAACTAAAAAATTTAGCCACTACTAAAATCACCTTGCTACCGAATCCTTCTCACTTGGAAGTTGTTGCACCAGTAGTGGCTGGTTTTGTTCGAGGCATGTTACTCGAAAGCGAGTCGGGACCTTACAACCAATACAAAAATACAACCGACTCATTTCCAGTTTTACCGCTTCAAATACACGGAGATGCTTCATTTTCAGGTCAAGGAATAATTATGGAAAATTTAGCATTATCTCAAGCCGAAAACTTCAATGTTGGCGGTTCAATTCATTTGATTGTGAACAATCAAATCGGCTACACGACACCAGGTCGAATGAATCAAGGCCGTTCCTCATTTTATTGTTCTGATCCAATGAAATTGATTCATGCGCCAGTAGTTCATGTCAATGGGGATTATCCTGAAGCGGTACTTTCAGCTGCTCAATTAGCTTACGCTTATCGACAAAAATTCTTTAAAGACATTGCCGTAGATTTGGTTTGTTTCCGACGTTGGGGTCACAACGAGCTTGACGATCCGACATTTACCAACCCTCTTATGTATAAAAAAATAGTCAACAAAAAATCCATACCAAGACAGTATGCCGAATCAGTTTGCGAGATGAGTCAGGAAGAGATTGATAACTTGTTGAACAATTATTCGGATCGTTTAAATCGAGCTTTGTCGTCTTCTAGCAGTGGCAAAACTTTTTTGCTGCCTAGTTTACTCACCGAAAATGATGCATGGAAATCGTCAGTCGAATGGCCTCGGCCAGATAGAGTTTCCAAATGGAGCACATCTATTCCAACTAATATATTGAAGCACATTGGAGAAACATCAGTATCATGTCCAAAAAATTGGAATTTGCATTCAACTTTGAAACGTTTGTTCATCCAACGCCAATCTAAAATGATCACTGGCAAAGAATTAGATTGGGCTACAGCCGAATTGTTAGCTTTCGGATCATTGATGTATCAAAATCATAACGTTCGTCTCTCTGGACAGGATGTCGGTCGAGGTTATTGATTTCGATTGTTCAATAAAAACAGCCGAATTGAAATTTCAGTATTAAGGAACCTTCAGTCAACGTCACGTCATGTTGGTCGACCAAGACAACGGAGATGTTCATATTCCATTGAATGAATTGGAACGGTCCGGTCATCTAGGATCTCCATCTATTTCCGATTCATTCCTAAAATTTGGGAAAATCGAAGTTTGTAATTCAATTTTATCTGAAGAAGCAGTCATGGTATTTTACATGAGCATTTTAAATAATCTGCAAAAAATATTTAATTGAATAATTTTTAAGGCTTTTGAATATGGAGTCAGTTTGCCAAGCCCTCGAACTCTAGTCATTTGGGAAGCTCAGTTCGGAGATTTTTTCAATGGAGCTCAGACTATTATTGATACCCTAGTTTCAAGTGGCGAAGGTAAATGGCTTTTGCAAACTTCTCTGACGCTTCTTTTGCCGCACGGTTATGATGGAGCTGGTCCGGAGCACACTTCAAGCCGCTTAGAACGTTTTCTTCAACAATCCAACTCATCCGAAGTGGAAATCGACAGTGACAATATTAATTGGTCGATCGTTTATCCAACAACACCAGTGCAGTATTTTCACGTATTACGTAGGCAAATGTTACGACCATATCGAAAACCATTGGTGGTAATGTCACCAAAAATGCTACTTCGTCATCCACTTTGTGTTTCAAATCTCAATGAATTTTCTGACCCTGGTTCGTATTTTTTACCAGTTCTGGATGATCCAAAATTCCATCCTTTAACCAAAACAATCATGAATCAGTCTGATGAAAAACAAATCGATTCAATTCGGTCGATAATTTTTTGCACAGGAAAACATTATTATACGCTAGAAAAAGAACGAACGGAGCGTTTTGGTGAGAATGGAAACAATTCACTGGCGATTGTTCGTCTCGAAGAATTGTGTGTCCGTTTCCGACGTATGAATTAGCATTGATTTTGAAACGTTATCCTAATGCCAAAAGTATTTATAAAAAATTATCAGTTATTATCATGATTAAAACTGTTTTTTTTAAAGATTTTATCTGGAGCCAAGAAGAGCATCGTAATATGGGAGCTTGGACTTTTGTCCAAAATCGATTCAAAAACATTTTGAAAATACAAGTAATATGAAATTTGTAATCATAAACTTCTGTAATATTTTGTTTTTAGCTCAATTACGCTGGTCGTGATCATTTGGAAGCACCGGCGATTGGAATCTCAATCATTCATCAACAACAAATCAAACAATTATTGAATGAAACATTTGAAAAAGTCAAATAAATTTTCTGTTGAAAACTTTCCAATCTTTTGATGAATCAATTATGAGAGATAAATGTAATAAAATTAATTTTATTTTATCCTAATAAAATGATGAAATTGGAGTTGAAAAAAAACATTCAGGAATTCAAAAATTCAGAAACTTCCGATTATTTTGTTCTCGAAAACGAACTTTTTTATTGAAATCTTTTTTCGGCTTCTCCCATGATGATGAATCTAAAGATTTTTGCTCGTAGAATGTGGCATTACTGAATGAAGACTCTGGCAATGATAATTGTCGAAAATTTTCTTTCACGGAATCTCTTTTTAATGTCATAACTGTTTGGCGAGAATTATTATTATTGTCATGATCATCGCCTCGATACCGATGATCTTTGAGATACAAATAAAAAACGTGTAGTAGTACAGTGAATACGACAATGGCCATCGATATCGATAAAATCCAGTAAAGAGGAGCTGTTTGGAAAATTAAAATAAAATTTCATTCATTTTTTCATTCAAACTAAACTGATTGAGTTTTTCCAGGCTCACAAAGCAATGAGCCATTGGTGGTGGTTATCAAATCAGAGGAATATTCTGGTCTTGTCGTAATATTCACTAAAATTTCATTCAAATTTGATTCGAAACTTTTCTGGGAAAAATATTGTTGTTCTTTTGTGATGATGAATTCATCAATGGTGATGATAATGATGTTAAGTCTCGAATTTCTTTTTGATCTAAAAAAAAAAATTCAGTTTTAAATGGCAGTTTTTGTTTCAACTAACTGTTTTCTTTTGATGAATCAAAATGAAGCCTGGAAGAAACAACATTTCGCGATATGATGTAGAACGCAAAAATAAAAAACATTAAAAAATTCTTCATGCTCTGATGCTTGAACTAAAAATTGTTTTGAAAAAAAAGTCAAGATGAAATTTCTGTTCGGTCAAAAATTTGAAAATCAAAAAATTAGAAGGATGGTGATGTTGAAAAAAAGTGAATGTTGAACACATGTCACGTATTGGTTAATCTTAATTTTAGTCCAATTATCAGAAAAACATTTGCCAAGTGTAGGGCGTAGAAAATATAAAACAATAAAACGATAAATTTCACTGCGATTTATCAATCTGATAATTGAATTTGATCGAATAAAATTTTGTTTAAATTTTTTTTTTTTTATTAGTCATTAAGCAATATGATTACACTCGAATGGTTACATCGTGTAAAAAATAGACCATGAAGAAAATAAAACTTTGAAAAACTATTTACAATTCTGGTTGTTTATTTATTAATCTATAATTTTTTTTCTTCCTTATCACAACAAAAGTCTCGACTCATCACACAGATCATCAATCTCAGTGATTATGTTCAACAATGTGACTTGAGTTTCAATTTCATCGAGCTTTTTAGTTTGAAAGAATCCTGGTATTTCGGCTTGCATTAAAGTTTTTTGCTGCTCATAAACATATTTATCTACTTGATGGAGAATATCGATATCGATTGAATTGACTTTTTCAAGATAATGTTTTCTCATTTCCTAGAGATTAATTTCAAGTTATTTAATTATTTTCTTTTAACAATTTCACACCTTTAATAGTTCTGTTTTTTTAGATTCATCAATAATATTTCGCTCGCGTTGCTCGTTGATTTCTTCAATTTTTTTGTTACGTTTGGCTGTTTTCAATAAAAAAAAATTTTTAAAAATCACAAAATCAATTGAATAGCACCGTTTAATTTTGCTATCAACGAATCGCGATGTTCTTTCAGCTCAGACTCTTTATTTCGTTGTTGAATACGTAACATGATGATGATGTTTAAGACAGTTGAATCGAGCAGACTTTTGGCCAGATCTGATAACAATTGCTCATTGATACTATTTTTTTCTGAAAACCAGAAAAAAAATTCATTATTAAACATTGGAACAACCGGAACAAAAAACACAATCAATACGAACAATGATGAATTTTGGTTGATCCTCTGCCCCAATTGTTGCAACAAATATTGATAACGTTGTTGAAGATCCGGTTGCTCTGGAAAAAAAACCTCATCACTTTGGCCGACATCAGTTTTGATTTGATCCATCATTTTGTAGTTTTATTAACCGATTTATGTTTTGATTTGGTAAAATATATAAAAAAAACCCAAAACAAACAACTTATCAGACAGAACCAACCAACTATTTAAACTTAGTTGAAAGAAATTTCGATTGCTCTGGAAACGGTTTAAATAGAAGAAGCGAAACTTGTGTTTTCCCGCCATTCAAAGATTTCTTTTGTATTCTATTGTTAATCGGTGTTTGAAATTTTTTCTTATTGTTGATAAAATCCTTAGTGCCACAGTTTCGAAGTTTATTCTCTGTTTTGTTTTTGGATTCGTTCGGGTCAATGGTCTCAAGGTAAATAATATATTTATGTTTTTATTTTTTTCATTTTTAAAAGTCGAGACAACAAACTTGTCCAATTTGTTTGAATTGGGGGGTGGGGTTTTTTCCAAAAGTTTTTATTGATTGAAATTATTGATGGGAATCGCGGCGGTTCTGGCGATGCAAGAATCCTGAAAAATTACACCTTGAAAAGCATCAAATTATTTTTTTCAAAGAATTCAATTAGTAATTTTTTTTTTTGGTTAAACAAATTGTTTGTTATTTGTCCTCTGAGATTTTGGGCTCTCAATTTTGGGTTTATTGTTATAGCCTGGTTATTCAATACAACATCATCATTCAACACAATGTAAAAGTTTGTTTGTCCCAACTCTTAAGAATTTTGTGCAATTCACGTTCGAAACAGCCTGTTTTTCTCGGATTTTGGAATCCCGATAGTCTGACTATTATTTATTTGAGAAAAAAAATTTGAAAATTATCATTGGATTATTGAAATTATTTAATGGAATGCATTGATGAGTTTTTCTGTTTCGGGAACAAACAAAACGACGACAGGAGGTGTTGAAACGAATAAAACTCATCAATCATCATTATTCTAGCTATCAGATTGTGTTGTTGTTTTATTAGAATGACAAATGAATCGTACATTTTTTTTTACCGTGCGTTTTTTTCGAACAAAATTTTCTCTTAAATGGCTCAAAGTACCAGAGTTTTGGTTCAAAAACAATTGTTCCAAAATCACGAAGAAAACAAACAGCTTAAATTTCGAGCATTCGCGACAAAATTTATGTTAAAAACCCAATTTTTGAACAGAGAAATTCGAAAACAAAAAAATTCACAGAAACTTCATTTCGAAATTCAATTTTAGCAATTTAGATTTTCTGTTTTCTTTGAATGTTCACAGATAGAATATTTTTGTATGTTATGATCTATCTGTGATGGTTTGCTCTTCGATTATTCAATTGTTTTGGGGAAAGAGAAATGTGTTCCAGCTAAAAAACCATGGCCAGTCTCTTTGCCACAACAACACCCTAAATAGCATAAATTTATGAAATAAATTCGATTGAATAGTTGATAGTGAATGTTTGAAGAATATTTTAGGTTTACTGTTCTCTAGTTTTAGGTACGATTCAAAAAAAAAAAATCGGAACCATACCTTTCTCCTACTCCTAGAATTCTCCTTTTATATGGAACAAATCTCTTCAGTTTTCTATTGTTTTCCATTCGAAATGATTGAGTGAGTGCCAGAGAACATACACACACACGCACGCACGCACAAAACACTTTGGCCAATTTTACTTTACCAGAGTTATTTCATTATGAAGATGATGATCTAAGTAAGTCGAAATGACAAAAACTCTATTCTAGGAACTAGAGAATGTATGAATGAGCCCTCTCAACAAACTCTCACTCAATGTCAACTTTTTTTTTTTTTTTTTTTTTTTTGATTTTATTTGTTTCAATGGAAACTTCTTCCAAACACCAGTGGTAAAATAGTGGTAATACTGGGGACTTGGGGATAGGCATTCTAGTTCCTTCTCTCTCTCTCTATTTTTGGCTTCAATCGATTATTATTAGTGGGGTATGATTGAATTTTCTCTCTCTCCTCTCTCTCTCTCTCTCCCAGAAAGAAGGGAATAAATTTTATTTCCTTTAAAAGGAATAAAACAAAAAGAATTTGGATTCTTGGTCATCGATTAACTTAAAACGAATGTTTCAAGAATCTATTAATTTATATTTTTAAAAAAAACATTAAATGAATGAGGAGAAATAAATTTATTTATTGAAAATAAAATAAATGGGACTTTCAATGAGGTAGTTTGGTTGAATGAATGGAATCAAACGAAACAGAATGGGCAAAAAAATTTAACAAAAATGATTCGATGAAGCGTTTGTTTGTTTGTTTTTTTTTTCTTCAAGCTGCTTCTCAAATTCAGTTTGGTTCTATGGAAAAAAAAACAAAAACAACTTCTCTCGTCATTATTTGGCTGGCTGGGGCTGGCTGTTTGTTGGAACGTTTTCGTTTTTTCTTCTTGTTGGAGATATTTTCGCCGTTTCTCCTCATATCTCAATCATCTCGGTCTCGATCATTTTTCATTAAGGTTTTTTTTTTTTCATTTAAAATTTGGTTCTTTTTCTTCTCGTTAGCTGTTTCTCGGGCTCTTATTTGCTAATAAAATTTTGACTTAGCAACCCGAAAACACACACAGTGTGTGTGTGTGTGTTGGGTGCTGTTGTAGTTAGCTTGAAAGGCACTTATAAATTGGCTTGACATTATTTTCTTTTCTGGTTTGGGTCTTTTTTGGTTTTGTTTTTTGGTCACCGGCAGCAAACAAATTGAAATTCTGGTTGTTTGGCAGGCTCCATACCTCTCAAAAAAAAAAAACAGAAAATGAAAACTTTTGCCTAGTTTTTTTTTTTTTTTTGTTCTGGTGTTTGGTTTGTTTGGTTGTTGTTCAATTTTCTTTGTGGCCCTAGGCCATTTTTCGTTTTGTTTTCACATTTATTTATTAGTCAAATTATTATCAAATGTCAAACTTTCGAAAAGCGTTTCGATTTTTTTTCTCTGTTTTTATTATCTTTAGGGAAATTTATGTTCCATCTATACTCTGTCCAATCGGTTTGGGAAGGGATTCTCGGTTAGTCGGGTTGGAACGCTTTCTTTTTTTTCCTTTTAAAAGTCTCGTTTAGTTTGGGCTTTAGTTTCGTTTTTGGAACGAATATTTTGCAGAAAATTTAATCGATTACAGTGGTGTGACGTGTGTGTGTGTGTGTGTGCGGGTTCCATTCGTTATTCGGTTATTTTCCAAACCAATCTATCAGGGATTTTTATGGACTTGAATTTTTTTTTTTTTTTTTTAATCTAAAAACCCCGAGAAACAACCGAACCGAAAAAACTAGGAAAAATTCCGTCAAAAGTTCGATCCAACTAGTTAGGCTCTTTATACTAGAAGAAAATCCCTCAAAACAATTCGATATGGAAAGAAGAATTTAGTTTTTCTAATTTACCAATAGCCTAAATAAAATTCGAACACATTTGATGAAACAGGATTCATTAAAAAAAAAAAAAATAAATAAAAAAATAATTCCTTAGAAATCAATCAGAAAAAAAACAACTAAATAAGAATACTAATTCAAAGGGATAGTATCGATTTTTGTTTCCTCGAATCTTTTTTCATTCGAATGGTGGGGCATCATGGATCCAAGAATCTCTGACAATATAATGAGCATCATAATATCCACACAGTATAAACAAGTTCTACTCAAAAGATAATAAATTTGAGCAGAACCAAAAATCACTTTTATTGTTTTTTTCTAATCAATGGATTCTCTCTTTCGTTTCAATCAATTCAATGATTTAAGATTCTTGCTGAGAATCCTTCAATAACAAAAAAAAAAAAAAAACAAATATACCAAACACAGAAAAGTTTTGTTTGTTTTTTTTTTTTTGATTCAATGATTGACGCCTTGGAACAACAAGATTTCGTACCATAAAGTTCGAAAGACAGAGAGAACCAGAGGGAAAACTTTTAATGAAAATTCTTTCAGCTAGCTCTCTGTGTTCGGTCTACTCTAACAAAATAATTATAGAATTGTTTTGAAAGAAGCAAAGAAAATTTTACCAAAATTTTTATTACTACCATATTCTGTAGGTATTCTGGTTGGTTCTTGGTTTTTGTTTTTGTTTTTTTTTTGGTAATCATTGTTGTTCCAATCTATTTCATTCTGGGAATTTTATTCGAACCCAAGAATTTATTCATCTCATTCTGGATCATTCGTCCATTCTGGATCATTTTAGTGTTTTATTTTGTTTCCCAATACTGTCCAGTCAGTAATCAAACAAAAAAAAAAAATTTACAATCAAACAGGGTTCTCTCGTTAAAATGTTTCGTTGAAAATGACGACCAAAAAAGAAAAGAAGAGAAAAGTATTCAATTATTTTCTACGATATAAATTCTTTAGGTTGTGATGACCAAAATTCAAGTATCAAGTTTTCTCGATGAATTATTATTTTCAGAGTTTTTCTATTTCTTCTAAATTTTACCTGTTAATTGGATAAATCTTTTCTATTTTCGAATAGTTTCCATTAGAGTCATTTAAAGAAAAACGACCCTAGAAAATCCAAAAAAAAAAAAAAAACGATATGTTGAAACTTGTTCGTTTATCGATTTTCCTTAATTTTTTTCTAAACAACAGTGAAATGGAAAGATTTCCCATTCAAGAAATTTCACTGTAGTGCAAACAAAAACACTAACCAAACAAACATCGAAAACTTTAAATATACCAACAAAAAAAAAAAAAAAAACAGGAGAAGAAAATCCAGCTCGGGGTTTCCTTTGGGTTCTTAGTGGATGAATAAGAATAAGGTTTCTGGTTGTTGTTTTTGGGTTGTTGTGGTATATTCTCTCATTCCTCCTCTCTCACCAACCTCTGGTTGGTTGATCCTACAATATTATTTTTATTAAATGACTGATGATGATCCTAATGAAGGTTTTTTTTTTTTCACTCAAACAACCAGGCCTAGAGAATTCATGGGAAACAATGAAACAAATGTTTGAATGAGAAAAGCAAACAAACAAATAATTTTTTGTTTATCATAAATTTTCATCAAACCAAAAAAATAAAAAACAAGTCAAGAGACATGGTACAATGGGAAGAAAGAAAAAAAACACCTTTCTTGTTTTGAGAAGAAGAAAGAATATATTTCCCGATAAGTTTCCAAATAGTTCCCGTTGGTTGGTTGGTTGGTTGGTTGGTTGGTTGGTTGGTTGGTTGGTTGGTTAAATGTTAATGTTTTTCAATCACGTTTGCGTGACTTTGTGGAATTCTCGTTTGTTTGTTCGTTCTTGGTTCAAAATTTTCATCCTCTTTTCGTCTTCCTTATTGTTTGTCTCGAAGCCGAGATGAAATTTCGTGATGAAAATAAATCGAAATTCTGTTGGTGTGTTTGTTTGTTTTCCAATGGAAAAAACATTCTCTTTTTTTTCAGATTTTTTTTTTTCTCTTAGTCACTTTAAGCTTTCCATCGATGTATCGATACAATATGAAGCGGTTAGGTTAGTTTGGCTATTTATTTGGGCTATCAAATCGACTGATATCGAATGAAAAAAAAAAAAAACAAACAAACAAAACATCGATCAATCGAAAGAGTTTCCGATTTAATATCATTAAATGATGGATGGCAGCTGGAGGGGTGTAAAAGTGATTTTGTTCGAGCTCAAAAGCTCTCTCTCTCTCTTTCTCTCTCTATGACTGTCAGTGTATTGTTTTATCGAAGAGATGAGAAAACTGAACAAAAAAATCAATCAAATTGATTTAATCATTGAGTTAGTGAGAGACCCTAGAAGCAACAACAACAGTTTGCGTGAAAAGTTTCAATAAATAATCTCTTCCAGTGTGTGTGTGTGTGTTTGTGTGTCGTAATGGGAAATTCTGAAGATTTTTCTCAAAAAAATTCTGGTAGAAAATAGAAAATTTCTTCCAGAAAAAAAAAACACTCTGATGAAAAATCAGGTTTAGCGTTTTTTTTTTTTTTTTTTTGTTTCCTCTCCTCGGGTCCATACAATGTAAAAGATAAAAAAAAAATTTTTTGTCGGGACTCACACACAAGTTCAAGTGCCACATCACCAACAAGCAATAGCCTTCCAATAGAAAAATCAATGTCTAAAAAAAATGGATTCTTGTTCTTCTTCTCTTGCACGACATTTAGTTGTCTATTTGTGTGTATTCTTGTTTAACACGCTTCGATCCTAGGTCCTAGATTCTCTCTTTCTTTTGATTGATCACCTATTGAGCAAAACAAACAAACAAAAAGATTTTTCGTTTTCTGAAAAGCCACAAAATTTTTATCAATTTCGATAGGGAAACTTGTTTTGGTTTTTTTTTTTTCAATTTTCATTTATCTCGAAATTTCATTCCTATTATTGCGATTTTTGCGTTCTCAAGTCCTAGAGAATTCTCACAAATCTTTGATAGTTTTATTCCTGTAGAATGTTGTAAAGAATATTTTCGCTTCAAACAAACAGAAAACAATCTCATCTTGGATCAGTTCCAATAAAAAAATTGAAATTGGAAGTTTTTTTTAACTTTCTCCTTAGCGATTCGGGATTTTTTTTTTCTTCTTCTTTCATTTTCTAAGATTTTCTAGGTTTATCCTCTTGGTTTTTTGTTTTTTTTTTTTTTTTGTGGCTATAATCTTCGTAGCTTATTTGATATTCAATGATGTATTTTTTTTATTTTCAGGTGAGTGAGAAGCCAAAAAAACCCGGGCCCTCGTTCTGGGGTTGCTCAAATGGGAAAAAGCAATAATTCTGTTTGGAACTGTTTGGAATCCCAAAATGTCAAAAGTCATCATAGTGAAAATGAATTCGAAAACGCGATTCTTCAAAGTCAATAATGATAAAAAAACAACAAGACTCACACTTTTTGGGCTTTTTCTTTCTTCTAATTTATCCTTCGAATTTTTTTTTTTTTGTCGGATTTTCGGGTCTCGTTAAATAATAATTCTATTTCCATTCTTCTATGGGCCATCATGGCTCATTGACAAAGCAAAAGACATGGTAGGAATATTTTATTCTGTCTTTTCTTTTAAAAATTTTCATTTTTTTTTTTTTTTTTTCTTAGATTTGTTTTTTCTCTTTTTTTTAAAGGGGAACGCAACACAATTGCACTACCGAACCCAGAAAACCGACAACCAAAAACGCCATCCAAATGATGAAACACAACAAAACTTGGTGTTTGGCGTTCATCTTGGTATACCGACCGACCAACCGGCCGATCGACCAAACCTACCAGCTCGTGTATTTGCTTTGTGGGTTAACTTCTTTCTTTTCTTTTTTTTTTTTTTTTTTTTTGTTGTTCTACTCTCAAAGCAAACTGGCAAGTCAAAGCAAAAGCCAAAGAAAAAAACTAGAACTCTAGACATACTTCTGTGTGTGTGTGTGAGTTTGTTCATATACGATGTACACTTTTTGGCACTAGCGTTTTTGGTGTGTGTGTGTGTGTGGGTGCCGACGCCCGCATATTTGACGCCTCGCGAATTCAACCCGAATGTAAGAGAGTTGAACCAAAAAAAGAACAGGAAAATGGCGTTCTGATTCAAACTAATAATAACACACATAGTGTTTGTGTGTGTGTGTGTGTGTGTGTGTGTGTTTGGCATCCAGACCATCGTTCCCATCAAACTGTTCTCAAAGGCTCTGGCATCATATACAGATTCCATTTTCACCCAGTTCCAAGTCCAAATGTTTTTTGTTTTTTTTTCGGTTCATTTTTTGTTTCATTTTCTATTCGTCGTTATTCTCTTAGTTCGCCTTCGCTCGTCAACTAGATTGAATCCAAACACAGAGAGTGAGTGAGAGATAGATAGAGAGACCTAGCATTTTTTTTTTAATATTTTTTTTTTTCGAATTTTTCGTTCTCTGGTTGTTGTATTTTTTTTGATTTTATTTATTTTATTATTATTTTGGGTTTTCTGCGTTGCAAGACAATAATAGTAATTATGGCGCCAGAATAGTTTTAGGGAAAAGCTGAAAAGAAACCAGAAAAAAGAATCCTGAAAAGGACCCAGAACCAGAAGAAGAAAAAAATATATCGTGTCTGTTGATTGTTGTTCGTGTTATATTTGTTTGATTGTTTGTTATTATTTTTCCTTGTTTGTTCTCTAGTGGTGTGATTTTTGTTTTCTTATTATTGTCATCATTATTCGATTTTCTTCAACCCAGTGTGTGTGTGTGTGTGTGTCTGTCTTTTTCCTTGAATAAACTCTAGGCTCTCTGGACCGAAGAAAAAAAACAAAAAAACCCGAAAAGCCTTCAGCCTTCTTTGACTCTCTGTTTCGGCAATTCGTTCCCAAAAGTTTTCTGTTGTGGTTGGTGTTTTTTTTTTCTATTTAAGACTATCCATTTTTGGGCTGTTTTAATCGAAGCTCTATGTTTTTGTCTGTGGATTTTGGTGTTTTTTTTATGTTCGAGAATGTTCTCTCTTCTTCACCCTAGAATTGTGCTTTCTGTGTCTCTGTGTGTGTGTTATAATTTGGATTAAATCGAAAAAAAAAAAAAAAAACGTTCATGTCATTGTGTTGTATGGTAATTTCATATCTGAATGGCATAGATTCGTTCGATTAGTTTGGTAAGTCGTATTCGTTTTTTTTTTTTTTTTTTTTTGTTGGGGATCTTTACTCTCTTTCGATGTCTCTAATCAATTTTTAAACGATAGAAATTCAATTGAAGAATTGAATGATGATAGAAGCAAAATGAAAGAGTCTGGCACTGGCAGACAGTGTTGGTGTTTCAAAATTTTTAAATTTTTTTTCCATCTTCAGACTAATCGCATTGTTTTTTTTTTTTTACCTGCAGTGCTTGGAAATTCATTTTCTTGCTGGTTGTCGTGATATTTGATTATCATTTTGTTTATTATCCATTCGTCTACCATTTTCTTTATCATTCGAGAATCATCATTTTGATTGATTGAATCATCTAATAATAATAATGGCCAACACTTTGAAAACGGTGGAAGAGAATAAAGAGTTGACTGAGATCGAGTCAACCAGGCCATCAGTGTTGAAGAAAGAATCGTTTGGCCAATCTAGTGGCGGCGGATCACCAATAAAAAGTTTAATGGGCCCGATCCCTTGCCAAACCAAAACAATACGGATCGATGATTCTATTGGCGATGTTCAAGTTTTAATTCAAGGTAGGAAAGTTTTCTTTATCGATGAAAAAAAAATTCAACGAGACACTTTTTTTTCTTCTCTCGTATGATGGGCAGACTCTTGAGAATAATATATTCGGGAACATTCTATTGAATAACCGAATTTTAATGCAAGGGGTTTTATTTTCAAAATTGAACTAATGCAAATTCGACGATTCTCATGGAATCCAGAAAGAGAGAGAGAGAGAGAGAGAGAGAGAGAAGGAAAGAAAGAAAGGGAAAATTTTCTCAAAAAAACGTTCCATGAAATTTTTTCATTTTTTGATTGACAGTGAAAGTTTAAATGTCTTTTCTTATTCTGGGTCTCTATACAATTTTGTTTCTCCAAGCTAGGGCTAGGGCAAGAGAAACCAAGAACAAAATCCATTCAACTGTGAAATAAATAAATTAAATATAAAAAAAAAAAAAAAAATCTCGTTTTAATTATCAAACCAGAAAATATTAAATTATAATAAGTTCTGTCTCCTCTCTGGGCGCAACTCACTAACGCCGAGTTTGTTTTTTTTATAATTAAAAGAACCCAGCAGAAAAATTCTTTCAAAAAAAAAATTATACAATCGATACGTATTGCACCAGAATGGCGTTTCTTTTAATTTTCTTTCAATGAGCTCAATTGTTCTAATAGTTTATTCTTTTGAAAAAATTTTAAATTAATTCAATTCGAGAGGAGACAAAAGTTTTTGTGATTGATGAAATCATAAATCGATCAATCAATCAACAGAATCTGTTTCGAAATTTCAGGCCCAAAGAAACTTTAATTTAAATAAGAAATTCGGTTCATCATATTTAAATTTTTATTTCAAAAATTTTTGATGAAAAAAAATTCAATGTTTTTTTTTCCATTTCTATAATTCAGTTTACATTGAAACATTTCGTTTGGTTTGGTTTGGTTTGTTCAAAAGAAAAGTGAAAATATTAATAATCTCTCTATTATGGGGGTATTGTTGAAACAGATTGTGTTGATTAGATTAGACATTCACAAGTGTTCCCGACTATACTAAAAGCCCTTGCTAGGTCTTTTTCAATTTAAAACTTTCACTGTGAAAGTTATGTGGAAAAGTTTCTTCTTCTTCTTGAATTAATTTTTTCTCTTCTGTTTTTTTTTTCTTGTTTGTTTAACAAGAGAAAACAGAGAAGATTCTTTACAATGTTCTGGGCATCATATCAAAAAACAAGAAGAAGAAGAAGACGTTTCTTTTAAGAGTTTGTCAGAGAGTGGAAAAATGTCAGAGAGTGGAGAAGAAGAAGAAGAAAAAAAAAATTAATCAGATATTAAAGTATATTTATGTCACGTCAGTACATAGATGAAGCCCTAGCTAGGCTGCTGTTGTTGATAGGCCTAACAGTAACTTTTACAAACAAGTGGATCATTTCTTTTTTTCCAACTGTAATTTAATAAAGTTTTTTTAAATTTTAATCCATTAATATTCATCAGTTTTATTTAATTATCTTGAAGAAAAGAACCTACCAAGAATAAGTTTGACTGTTTGAAAGAGATGAAAAAAATTTGAATTTTCTGGTTTTGCTATCCAAAAATAATCTAAACAAGTGGTGATAATATGGAGTTCCATTTCTCATTGTTCATCTGATGTTTTTTTCAATGAAATTCAATGACAGAAAAAAAAACTCTATGGTTCAAAACTGTTTGGGTAGAACCGATTTTCTGATTTTCGGGTTTTGTTCTGTCACCAATCACTTCAAAGATTCTGGGGTAAAAAAAAAGTTCTCCAAAATCAAATCTCCTTTCGAGAAAGTTTCGTAGTCAGTTTTTTCTCCTTCAAACTGTTTTTGGGTCGGTTTTGGAATGTTCAGGTTCACCTTTCATAATAAATGTAACAGAAAGAGTATTCGACTGCTGCCGTTGCTTCTTTTCGTTTGTTCCCAGTAGAAATTAGGGTCCTTGTTGTCTTTTATTGTTGTTGGTTTTTATTTCTTTCTTTCCAACACATATTGAGAAAACTTAGTATATTATTACCCAACAGAAAAATTATGATAATAATAAATTACTGGCCAAATGGCTCGATGGCCGTTTGTTGGAGATTCTAGTTAAAGCAAGGCCCCCAGCGAAAGAAGAAAACAAAATGACCAATCCAAGTCTTCTTTCCATAATAATAATAGTCTCTAATAGTTTTATTTTATTCTATTTGTTTAGAATATTTTTTTTTAATGGAAAAAAAACACTTGAAACATTGGGCCTAGATTTTAGGGATTGAATTTATGTTCTCTCTCTCTCTCTCTCTCTATCTCTTTGTGGGTTCAATTTTTAAAGTCAAAACGAGTCCACACACACACACACACACACACACACACAGGGGCCACATTCAAATGATATTAACCAGCTAAACTCTCTTTCTCCCCTTACCCAGAATAGACCCGAGAAAAGTCTAGCAAAAAAAAATTTGAAATTCAAAACCAACAAAGTCAGCATCTTTTTCTTCAAAAAAAAATCACAGTCCTAGAGAGAGAGAGAGAGAGAATGTTTTCGGCCTTGGTTTATCTTTCTTGGTTTCTTTCACAATTCTTTTGGCTCATTTTATTTCATTATCATCATTCTCTGCTCTAATGTTATTATATTGGGACCTTTTTCTTTCGTTTTTTTCGCTGTCTTTGTTGTTAAGGCTTCTTGTTGTTGTTCAGTTTTTCTCGTTGAACATTATCATCATCGTTTTCGTCGTTGTTAGTTGCTTGAAGAAGTTTTTTTGTGTCTAACAGAAAGAAGAAGTTTTTAGTTTTAATAGTTTTTTTTTCTTGAACGAACCAAATCCATAACATAAAAAGATCAAACGACCAACACTCAACCAAAATAGGAACAACCAGAAAAATGATGATTTTGATTCGTCGTTTTTTTTTTCTTTTTGAAATGAAAACTTGTAGTTCACTAGTAGTGGAAGCACAAAAACGCACAGACCAAACCAAACCGATTCAACGGTTTTTTAAAAATATATACGACAAACAACACTTTCCATGTTGTTGAATATATTTATATATACATATGGTGTCTCATAATAAGAGAAAAAAAAATGTATAAATAATAATATCATAAATGCAACAACCAGAACCGAACAAAAGAAGAAACGGGAAAAATTTATATCATTTTAATTTAAATTATTGGTATTTATCATTTGCTCAATCGAGACACATAACAACAAACAGGACCTAAAGATATTTGGTAACAACATCGAAACAACGAAACACAAACACCGTGTTAATGTGTCTACCACTTTCCTGGTATCTACAATCCGTACTACCAGTATTATTCACTACCAATCCTGAGATTGTTTTTTCTTTCGGTTAGAAAATTCATTCATTCTGGTTCATTTTAATCAATTCTTGGTTTTGGGTTAGTTTGAAAAACTTGCTAGTTTTGGTTTATTTTTTTATTATTTTCTTCAGATCAGAAAACAATCAGAAAATTTTTTGAAAAGTTTTTTTAAGCCATCCCAGTTAAACTGGTTCATTTGGTTTTTTTCCCTTTTTTCTCTGGTATCTTTTAATATTATTTTGAATATTTTATTTATTACATTATATTTATTTATACAACCAGAATTATAAATTTTGAGAAGAAAACAAAAAGAAAATATTTATTTATTTTATTAATAAATAAATAAATATTAGAATAAAATAAAAGTTTTTTATTCAAAAAGTAAATATTTTAATAATAATAATAATAATAAAACACGAAGAAAGTAACAAAGAAAAAAACTAGAAAGAAAATTTAAAATTCATGAAATTTTTAAATTTTGACATGAAAAAGAAAAAATAAATAAATAAAATTTGGAAGGGACCAGAATATTTATTATGAGATTCTGTTCTGTTCTGTTTGTTTCTCTGGTCCCTTTAAAATCAACCAAATCTCTTAAACAATTTTATTGTCTTTTTACTATGTGATTTACCATATAGGCTATGTCTTTCCAATCGTTGTGTATTAAAAAAAAAAAACGAAAATTTGACTTTTCTCGTTTCTTTCTCTTGTTTTTGGTTGGTTCGTTTGTCTGTCCATTGGGCCATTATTATTCTAATAACAAAGATAACAAGACGGTTTTTTTTCCTAGTATTTTTCTCTGGTCTTTGATTTTTTTTTCTAATCCATCACAGCCAAAACCAAAAAGAGAATAGTTTTTTTAGTGAGATTCAATTAGGACTCAACTTAAAAACATAAACAGAAGCTTATTTTCTATCATCTTGAAATTCCATTGGAATTGGAACTGGGGGAGGGAGGGGAAAGGAATAAGGTATTAGTTGAGCTCAAACTCATATTTAAAGTCTATTAATTGCAATGTTTCGTAAATGCGAATCGACCACCACTAAAATAAATCAATAAATTGGTTTTTGACTCTCGAATAGTCTTTGATTCTGGTTTCTAATAAACACACCAAAACCAGCAAATATATATGGCCCGATTTTTTATTATCATTTTTTTTCTTCTTTTACCTCTTTCTTCTACCAAAAGATAACAATCGATTCGATTCTTGATTCGATCATCGATTGTATTTAAGATATCGATAGTTGCTATTTCTATATTTTGTTGCTTGGAGAATGTTGTTCTCTGTATCAATTAATGGAGAAACTTTGAATAGTTCCTTGCGAGGAGAAATTCTAGGAGTTTTTATTTCAATAGGAGAATACGATCGCCTAAGAAAAATGTATTTATTTTTTCCATTGCCCTAGAAGATATTAATCATGATAATTGTACGGCTTTTGTTCTTGTAATTGTATATTGTTCTTCATGGATTTGGAGAATAAAAAACTTTTCATTATAAATCATCATACTGAATAAATTTGAAAACAATTATTTACAATCAGTAGATAAATGAGAGAAAGAGGTGGAAAACTGAAAGGGGAAAACTGCTTCCAAACAAACAGAAAAAAAAGGGAGCCGTCATATAAAGAATGATGATAATTTTGTTTGGTTGACAATGTGATCCAAGATATATTCTGGCTTGATTTGGGTAGACAGTCTTGGTGTGTATGTGTGTGTGTGTGTGTGTTTGGCGAATTAAATTATTAATAGATTGAATGAGTTAGTTGTAGTTGAAACTACTTGACTCAAACAACAATGGCAACCATTGGAAACACACATCCACACTTGAAACTTTTTTTCTCTCTCTCTCTCTCTCTCTTTCTTTCAATTGTGAAAAAAAAACAGGGAAACCATTGCAAAACTTTTATTCTTTTCCCAAAGAAATTTATGACAAAGTTATTAATTAATCGATTTATCAATTCCGAAAGAGAAAAACGATGAGAAAAATTCGGGCATTAATTCCATCTATCCAATTCGAACATTTGACTCACGGAGTCATTGAGAAAAAAAAAGCTAGGCTATTGCCAGTGTTTCCGTAGTGTTGCCCGTTCTTTTCAAAATAATACTCGAAAAATTTTTTTTTTTTTTTGATTCTTTTTTCTGGGCGCTTCCCAAATTTTTCAAGGAAAATATGATAGGGCCGGAGACGGTTGAGATAATGTTGAAGCAATCTGGTAATGTTGATAACCAAAGTTTTCGATTAATTATATAATTTGTTCATTTGTTTGATGATAATGATGATGGTGGCGCCTGTATCTTATGGCGCCTTAAATATCTCACAAATTACTGGCTCTACATCATCATTTTTTTTAAAGCATTATCATCATCATCACAATTCAGCTTCTTTCAATTTTTTTTTTTTGTTTTGTTTCAATTCTATCAGTTTGGAAACTAATTTTATAAATTAACTCGAACCCAAACTTATCTACTTAACGCTCAGTCCCATTCCAAAAGTTAAACCAAAAGAAAACCAAGAATTCTATTTTGGTTGTCAATTTAGTGGTGTTGTCTTAGGTTCTCTATGAAATCACCATTGGAGCATTGGTCATTGGTCCCCCGATTTGTGTTTCATAATAATATTCAGTAATGGATGAAAAAAAAATCAAAAAATTCTTGACATTGCTGCTTGAATGCTTGATGGCTCCGTTTGTGTGTGTTGTGATTTATTTTTCTTCACAATTTTCTACTGTTGACCAATGGTCACTAAAAAACAAAAGAAAAGAAAAATGTTATTGAAAATCTATCCATCCATCCATTTTTATTATTAATTTTTTTTTTTTTTTTTTTGTTCTTTCTGTTTAGCCCTTAATTTCTTTCGCTAAATTTATTTATTCGATTTGTGAGAGGAAAAAAATAAACTTTTCAAACTTTTTTTTTTTTTTTTTGTTGAAAATACTTCTCGAGCCTAGAAGTTTGAGTTGAATTCTTGTTGGATTCTATTTTTCCATCAAAGAAATCACCAACGAATCTTTAATTGTAGCCGGGATTTTTCCTTAAAAAAAAAAAAAAATGCAAGACTTCTTTAGTTTCATTTGTGCTGTACTAGCAAGAGCCAAGGAGAAGTTTCTGTTCTTTCTTCTCGAAAATTAGTTTCTTGTATGATGAAATCGTTTGGAAGTTATTTCAGATTTGCCAACTCTTCGCAATGACTTCATTTTGAGAATACACAACAAGAGAAAAAAGAGTCTCATTTTCATGAAGAATCATTATAAAATGTTAAAGTTCATTCATCTATTTTGTTTGAATAAACAAACTCTATCATTATAAATTGATGATTTTGACTATGAAACCATCATCGTTGATCGTTTCCACTTTCTATCATCATCATTTGTGGATCTTTCAAGCGAACAAAATTATCAAACTGTTTCTGATCAATGAATGTGAATCTGTATAGAATCCCATCATCCATCCATCCATCCATTTGATCAATCAACCAGCTAGCAAATTGATAAACTATTGACATAGACCATGTAGAAAAGTGAAACCTTTAAGCTTCAAATGGTTGACAATCACTTCACTCGAAGAGAAAAAAAAAACTTAATTAATCAGGAACTCTCTGTGTGTATGGGTGTGTGTTCAATAGAGAAAATGAATTTGTTTTCAATTAATTTTCTTTCGGTTCTGTTGGGTTAATTCGAAAAAAAAAAAAAATCAACACAAACTATATGAACGGGAGTTTAGATCGAAGAAAGAACAGAAGAAAAAAAAAACATTTTTCTTCCAATTGAAATTAATTAATTCTGATTCAATTTTTTTCTGTTTTGTTTCTAGGTGAGCTGGACGACAAGAAAGCTGTCTTCTTAACAGTTCACGATATTGGCTTCAATCACAAGTGAGTACCCAAAATTTAAAAAAAAAATGAGAAACCAAAGTCTTCAAAGTTTTGTTCCCAAAAATAATATCATTTCTGATTCTCTCTGTCACTGGACAGAATCATTGTGGAAAATCAGCGACAGTTAAACCCAAAAAAATAAAAATCATTTGACAATAGAAGTTGATGTTCGATTCGATTTGATTGGGGGAAAAAGTTTGATAGGGGAAACTATTCTATTCTTTTGTTCGAAACAATCATATCGGACTAAACAAAGAAAAGAACAACAACTATAAAGTACAACATAGAACAAGCAGCAGCAGCAGAGATCCATTGTGAGCCCATTTGACCTTTATTTTTTATTTTGACCAAACCAAAATCATCATTCATCCAATTGTTTGGCCATCAAATTTTGAATTCATTTTTTTCTGGTTGTTAAAAAAGAAACAAGCAGGCAAAAAAAAAATTCGAGCTTATCAACCAAATTTCTGATCGATTTTCTTCTCTCATACCGTTTTTTTTTTTCATAATAGAACAGGGTTTTATATTTTCCTAAGTCAACTTTGTGGCCGCGGCCCTAACTAACCAAAAATGAAGAAAAGAAAACTTTTGGTCTCATTATTTTTTTCTATCATGCTGAGATTCCATTCTTGATTCTTCGAGAAGGAAATTCTTTCAGCCTTTTTTTTCTGTTAGAAAAAACAAATTTTTAATTTTGTTTCCATTCTTCTCCTTAGTGCCATGAAAGAATTGATCGATTTCGAATGCCGTAAGTATTTTTCAAGCTAGTGAAGAAACGAACGAGAAACAAAGCAAAGCAAAGCAAAACCAAAACTATTCATTTCATAAGGAATGGAAGCGTTCTCTTAGGTAGGCGACACATCATTATCATCAGCATCGTGATCATGATTGTCTCTTCTGAATCATTATTGTTTGGTGACTGTTGTTCCAAGTCTATCAGGCTCTTCATTTTAGAGAATCTCAAATTATACAAATTCTTGGATTTTCATTTTCTTCGAGAATCTAAGAATTGTAAAACGAACCAAAACTCAATCAGAATTAATCAATTCAAAAAATAATCTTTAATTACTGTTATTATTATTATTATTCGTTAGTATTTAAACAATGGAACAGTTCCAAAATAGAGATAGAGGCAAATGATACAGAATGATACATTCTTATTAAGAAAAAAAAAGAGTCGAGAAATGAATGAATAAGACATTCAGAAAGCAAAATTTGGTTCATTCTCATCAAACGGTATTTACCAAATTCATTTCATTAGAATTCATTCCAAAATGAATTGTTTCCCGAGATTCAGATTCGGTTAGCTTATTCTGGATATTATTTCGTCGTCTTCTTCTTCTTTTGTTCTGTTTTGTTTCAATTGAAGAAGTTTTCCAATTAATTTCAAACAAACAAAAGGATAATTTTTGCTGAGAGACATCACACACAATTTCCAATTACAATTATTTAACAATAAATAATAGTAGGCCAGTGTGTTATTGGTGATGGTGGTTCAACAACAACAACAACAAAATTCCTAAGCAAAATCCACTAGCGTTTTGAAGAGAAAAAAAAATTCAAATCTTTGCAACAAAAAAAAAAAGATTTGAATCTTCTAAACTACACCATCTATCTCTTCTTCCTCCTATATGTGATATCATTTCTAGATGAGAAAATCATTGTCACTTTGCAACTTGAGACAACAACATTGAAAAACAATAAAACTAATGAAATCCAACAAAACAAAAAAATCGAATCAATTTTGGGAAAAGTTTCAAAACTGGTGAAAAGTTTCAAAACTGGTGAAAACTTTTCAATTTGGCTCTTGTTTGGATCGAATGTTCATTTCATTCTATTTTATTTTATTTGGGTCATTTTGAGCGGGCCAAACACTTTTGTTTGCTGTTCTTTGCTTGCTTGTTTGTTCGTTCAGCTCGTTCTTTAATAACGCGAATAATATTTTATTTTATTAAAAAAAAACACAGTGACCGAAATTCGGATGCGTTCGGTGTTCATCCATGTCACGGTGCCGGGACAGCAAGATAATGGCAAAGAACTGGAAAACTTTCCAACAATCCAGCAAATAGGTTTGTTGTGGTTTGTTTTTTTTTCTCTTGCTTTCCGTTTAGTAATGGAGATGCACGCTGGTTCACACCACACACACTGAATTGATTGAATTATGAATTTGAATAGAAAAAGTTTGGTCCTTTTTGTTTTTTTTTTTCCTGATTGGCAATTTCTGGTTGTGAATTGCCTGCTTTGTGATCCCACAGAATCTAGTAAATTAGGGTTTGGGTGTGTGTGCGGGCGAACGAGCTATTATCATCAGGCAGTGAAAATTGAACCAGAATGAAAAGTTTAATTTATTGATCTTTCTTTTTCTTCTCTCTTTTCTCATGATTGCATCGTTTCGAAAATTTGATCTTGTGATCAATGAAAAAAAAAAAAAAAAAAACTCAATAGGCGAAGAAGTGTTGGCCAAAGTTTTAGATGAATTACGAGTACCGTTGTGTGTTGGTATTGGCGATGGAGCCGGTGCCAATATTTTGGCTCGTTTTGGTTTGGCTCATCCCCAACGAGTGTTGGGACTGGTTCTAATAAATCTTGTTTCGGCTGGTGTTGGCTTCTTGGAATCGATCAGGGAAAAATTTTTCTCTAAACGACGTAGCTCACAGCAATTGAGCCCCGAGGAAATCATTGCCATGCATAAAGTAATTTTTTTTTGTTTTTTGAAATACTCTAGGAAAACTGTATTTTCTTTTCAAGGAATGAAGGGGTTAAATTTTCCAACAACTAATTTCTTGTTTTTTTTTTTGTTATTGTTCGATAATAGTTGGGAAATTTAAACGATGACAATACTAAACAATTAATCGAAAACTATAGCACTCACGTATCAAGAATAAATACTAGAAATTTGCAAAAATTCATGTCCGCCTACATGAACCGTAAGGAGATTGTCGATTTGGGTATGCTCGATGTACTACTGGTCACTGGTAGTAAATCTCCATTCAGTGCCGGTGTCGAATACATCTACGCCAAGTGTAACAAACAGAAGACATCGCTTCTCAAAGTCGATGATTGTATCGATGTCATTAGGTATTCTATATTTAAAAAAAAATTATTTATTCTAATTTTTTGGTAAAAATTTTCTTCAAATAGCCAATGCCCGGAAAAATTCACCCAAAGCTTGTTGTTGTTTGTCAAGGGACTAGGCTTCCTCACCTCACTCCAATTGCCTGGCATCCAAAACGAAGGTAAGTGACAAACTTAACTTTTGTTTTGTACATTTGAGTTATGTGAGATATACTACCAAAAACCAACTGTGCTCTTGATTCCTATCATTATGATGGGATCAAAATTTTGAATGAGGATTTTTCCATTATTTTTGAAAAAAAAATTCTTTTTTCTCAAATATTAACCAAAATAGGAATTATTATCATTGAACAGAATTAAATTAAATTGTCAAAAATGAAAATACAAGATGATAATATTAGGAAAAAAAATAATAATTTATACGATGTTTGAATTTATTTATTTTTCTTTTTCTATTTGAAATTCAATTCTCTACAATTCATTTTTTTCTACTCTATTACTTGACATTTTTTTTATAGTGGGAATGGGAGCCATCAAATCTAGCCTGGCAGCGATCGGGCGTCGTCGAACACTTTCAATGGAAGAATACGTAAGTTTTTTTTTTCTTATTATTTTTCTGGCTCTTGTAATTTTGGTTTTGGTGTGTGTGTGTGTGCGTATGTGGTTGGCATTCATCCATCGATCTATTTTTTTTAGGGAAAAATTTTCTGACAAGAGGTTTAAATTTTATTTAATTTCATTTTTGTTGTGAGAATAATACCAATCAAATAGAATTTAGAGGCCTAGAAGAAGAACAACATGGTTTTTGTTGGGTGGTTGGTTGGTTGATTATTAGTTCCAGCACAGACCCAAAATATTCGGGTTTTCTTGTTCTCTTCTTCACTTAAATATAATTGTTCTGCCAATGATGATTAACTACATCTAAGAATTTAAAACCGAGAGTTCTCGTTCGCTTATTCTCTCTTTCTGTTTCGAACAATAACCGAAATTCAATACAAAACTAAGAAAAACAACAACAACGTGAAATAATCAGAATGAATCAAAAAAAAAAAAAATCATTGAAGTGGAAAAAGATTAGAAGAAATATGCAAATCATTTGTCAAACAACCAAATCGAGATGATGATGCAAATACCTAGAGTACCTAAAGGAAAAAGTTTTTCTCGCTCTCCTAGGTTTTCGTCAAAAAAGGCTTTCTTAGGCCCTGTCAACCTCTCAATGATGCAGCAAATATTAAGCATTTTTTTTCATTTTTTTTTTATTATCAAAAGAAAGCAGCACCAAGAGCAAACACTAGATTGTTCTATTTGTTTGTTTGTGATCAACGAAAGTTTTTTCTCAAATGTTTGACATTTTTGTTCCCTTATTCTGAATGGATAAAATTGCAATCCAATTTAAAACGAATCACTTAACAAGAGAAGAAATAAGACGGTATAAAAGGGCACCATAATAAATTCGTGTAAACAAAAGGAACCTGAAGCCTCTGGTTTTGTCATCTCTTCAAATTTCCAATCAAATTTCTTGGTCTCAGAAATGTACACTTCAAATTTTTTGTTTATTTTGTCAAAAAGACCTGAGGAACCTTAGAATCCAGAATCTTTTTTTTCTCCGTTTCATCTGTATGATATTTAAGATTTTTAATTTTTTTTCTCAAAATAAAATTCTGGTTTTGGGTTTTTTTTTTTTGAAATTGAAATAATCAATTCCACAGTGTTTAGGTTCAATGTGCGTTGAAGAAACAATATTTATAGTTTTTCTCTTGGTTAAGCAATCTGATCCTTGAAGGAGAGGGCCTAGAAGGCCGAGGAGGAGGAGAAGAAGAGGGGGAGTTGAGTCAAAATTAAACCCAAAAAGTTTCATCAAACTGATACATCTTCATATTGAATTTTTTTTTCAAGAAACTCTTTCTTCTTATTTGTTCTTCATGGTTGGGTTCTATGGTTGTTGGGAACTTTTTTTCTCCAGAATGATTCCTGTAGCATTGAGGGCGATCACGGTGTGTTAGCATCCTAAAAAAACAACAACATCAACAGCGTTTAATTTGATAAAATTAATTTTTCTATAAAATTTAATTTTTCTGACAACAACCGAAAATTTTTGTTCGGCTAATATCAAAACACCCGAGCCAACACAGAACCAACAAACATATTCATCATTAATTAAATTACTATTTTCACTATCAGTAAAATTTGTTGAAAGTCTCACTGTGTGTGTGTCAGTTTCAGTGTTCCAAGATGTCGAACAACAACAACATCGACAACAGCAAGAGCATCAGTTCCCGAAGAAGAAGAAAAAGTTAATTATTTTAACTAAGCGATACGGCAAAAACTCTACCGATCCAAAAATAAATAAAATAGGCTCAACGAGCGAAACGGAACGTTTTTTTTCCCTCCCACAACAGCAAGCAACCACTTTTTTTCAGTTTATCAACTACTAGCTTATCCAACAACCAGATTCATCAGCGCTCACATCATCAAAAAAAACCAGAAATTTGTTTTAGTTAAGATAAGATCGATCGATCGATCGAAAATTGATAGCCACCAGAGTAGTGTTGAATGTGAGCAGAGAACAACATCACATGAGATTTACTCTCATGAGATATTCATCGATGATGTTCCAAAACACAGAAAAAACAAACAAAACCAAAAGTTTTCAAACAACCAGTTCAGAAACAGAAGTTGAATCCTTTCATGGGGACTCGGGTTTTTTTTGCCTTTCAAAATGTGTGAGTTAAACTTTTTTCTCGTCTAGAGAGTCAATTCATTTGCGTTGCAAGCTCAAAACTTGGATATTTAAAAAAAAAAAAGGAAAAAGAAGAAGAACCAATTACGTTGGGAATTTTACGTATTTTGTTTCAATTGGGAAACCACTTTTTTTTTTTTGATGATCGATCCTAGTTGTTTGGGAATTGGTTCAAGAGTTTTTTTTTCTTCCAAACCCGTTTTAATTTTCGAGAGAAATAAGAAGTTTTCTTCCGAAAACAAAACAAAAATCTCAAACAATCCATTGATAGAAAATCAATTTTCGATCAATTTAATCTTGGAGAAAAAACCGTATTCGATAAGAAGGGATGAGATTTTGTTCTATTCTTCTGTTAAGCTCTCTTCGTGTGTGTGTTATGTGGACTTGGAATCTGTTTTTTTTTTCGGGCATTGCTTTCACTGAAAAACAAGGAAAGGGAACACCATTGAAATATTATTCACCAATTTTAGAAAGCAGAAGAAAAAAAAACTTGGATAATCGATCAAACGTTTATTCTCGTTTGAAGCTGTTTGCTTGGCTTTCAACAGCTTGGCCTCGCCAACAAACCTATGCAAAACAGTGTGCTCAAAAAGCCAACGTTTCGCTGAAATGTTGTTTCATCATTTAATACAGTTTATAGAAAATAAAATTTCAGATAAAACAATATGTTTGCTGGGTTTTCAGCCGATAAAACTTGGTGTTGGTTTCCGTAGAAAAAAAACCCATGATACGGTTATTCCGTGTTCCATGCACAAATGAAATGGTTTATCAAAATTTTTTGTTTTTCATGGCTTGAAAAAAAAAACTGAAAGCTTTTGTATGTATGGCATTAAAAAATAAAATAATGCGGTATCATAAATTATTCTACCCAGACAGACATTTAGCCAGCCAGTCAGTCAGACACTAACAGACAGCCATTGAAAGCTAAAATGGGTTAAATATTTAAATATTGGCTTCGATATACATCAGCAGAGAATTGTAGAGAAGAAATAAATTTCCAACATCATGAATCATATCATCATCATCATTTTGCTTATTTGCTTGTTGCCTGTGTTTCGGGCGCTCTTGATTATCCATATTTTCTCTACCTCAAACCATTGGCAGTGCCCGAAATTAGAAAGAAAACATTTAGATGAAGATCAAAAATAAAATCTAAACATTCATTGAGTTAAAATAGCAAGTTTTCAAGAAAATTGAATTTTGTTATCACAGGTTATCACGAAAAGAAGAAATTCTTTCAGATCACAATTTGAGTAAAAACTTTGGTCCAGAATAAAATCATCCATATTTTGGATTAAAAATGAGGGATACGAACCAAAATTACACAGAGTATAAAAACCAGTTAGTGGTTTCTTGAAGTTTTGATGAAATTTGGATCACCAAGATCCGAGTAATCAAGGATCTTTGTCATTATTGACAGGAGCACGACGCGTCGTCAACATGGCAAGAGAGTCAATAGACATTTACTAGTGAAGATTGTTCAATCTGAAGAGTGTGTCTAGACAAGCATGGGTATAATCGCTTGCTTGCCAAAATCAAAGATTGATCGTTTCTTAGAATTTTCAGAATAAGACGAAAGAATATATTTAAAATTTTTCAGAACATTATCGGCGAGAAAGAATGAAAGAAAAAAAAGTTCGATTAATTTGATTTAGTTTTTTGGTATTTCGCTCGCTTTGCATTATTCTTCATGGTTGATTGTGATGTTTGTTCATCATCAAAGTCTTAAGCCGATCGATTCGATTCATTTCGATTGATTGATTGATGGACACAATATTAAATTACAATATAAAACATTACTTCATCTTCTTCTTTTAAATGCCGTGTTTATTGTTAAATAATTTATTTGAATAAATTCCCCGAAAAATGACGCGCCGTGGCTTAATTTCAAAAAAAAAAAATCAACTCGTTACATTGCCACATGTCACACCAATTTCGGTAATTTCCAATAAGTTTCATTTCCAAATGTTCCAAACGTTGTTCTTATTTATTTTTTTTTTGTTTGATAAAGAAAATTGTCGGAAAATTTTCCACTGCCATGGTGGACAGAAGAACTAGAATCGTGTTAAAGCTAACTGAATAGAATAAACGAATTAATTTTTTTTTCTCTCATTCATTTTTCATTTAAAAACAGGACATTCCTCGAATGAGACGTCTCTCGCTGACTAGGTGACTAATTTTATTTATATTTGATAATGGTAAAAGAAAATAATTCGATATTTTAATTTATTTCTCTAATCAAAAGTAACCAAGCATCGGCCAATAAATAAATCAATAAATACGACAACTATAGTTCCAGAAACCAGGAAAAAAAATTCGTAGCAAACACACAAATTAGAATTTTCGTCGTTTTTCCGTTTTGTTCTTCGTTGTTTTTGTCTATTTTCGTCTTTCTCAAAATGTTGTCAAGGATGGTTTGCAGCGTTTGTTATTATCAGCCTCTCTCTCTTGCTTCTTGTTTGGATAATCGAATCGCACATTTTTGCAACAAAACTTGTTTCACCATTTTCACCAGGAACAGAGAAAACTGTCTCCCAGTTTTTCCCTATCGTCAAGCAGCTATACAAATTCAATTTCTTTGTTTCTTCTTCTGTTTTCATTCTTTGTGTTTAATTTCAATGATTTTTGAATAATTCGAAATAATTAAAAAAATTAATCTAAACTATTTATAAATAAATACCAATCTTTTTTGTGGTTCTAGTTAATTTTTAGTGAATTTTAAAATTATCAATGTTATATCAATATTTTTGTTTTTTCTATTCTGTTTGTTGAATTAAAATTTGAAATATATATCAAAACAAAACAAAACAAAAAAATAGAATCTAAAATTATTATAAATATTTACAAATAAATTCAAAGTAACTATATTTTAATCGAAATCAACAATTTTGTTACAGTTATTTTTAATTGTAACAAACAAATAAATTATCAATTCACAATATTTATATTTTTCCTATATACAAAATAAAATTTAAGAAAAAAAAAAAACTCTAATTTATCATTGTTATTCCATTTTTTGGACGAAAAGTTCAGTTCTGTTTGGTCAATAGAAAACCGATTGTACCGACATTCAAAATAGAAAAAAGAATGAAATTCCGTATTTTAGTTATTTGAAGAAAAAAATAGCTACAGCTTTTCTGAATAGTGAATCATTTTTTAAAAGCATGAGCATGACGCAACGATGTCTCAAGACTACGAAGACCATCCAAACCTCGAGTCAAACTCATTTGAATCAATTCCTACCATTGAAATAGAATTTCAAAAAAAAACAATTAAAAAAACTAAATTAAAATTACATCATCAAGCAGATGCTTTTTGCTTCTGAATTCTTGCCGAACCCAAGTACGAATCTCCGTTTTCTGATGTTTGTCTTCAAGCTTTCTGGTCAACCGAAAAAACTTCCTATACAAATCTAAAACTTTTTGGCGTCTGATGAACTGCGAATAATCAAGAGTCCCATATAAAAAAATAATCAAGTTATTATTTTTATTTTTGTCGTACACTTGTTAACAATACCTTACATAAGATAATGATGGAGTTTTTTGCGGTAGACGGCCAAAAGACATGGTTTTGCTGTAAACAATCAAGAACAGAAGGAAAACAAAACACTGTAAACAAACAATAAACATACGGGGGTTGTGTGAATCCAAATTCTGGACGTCGTTTATGAAAGCTCTATTCATTTTTTTGCTTTGCTTTTGTTTTTGCTTGATACACCATATGAGTGAAAAAAAAAATCAGTGGTAGTATTGATTCATGGTTGGTATATTGTCTGAATGTATGTGTGTAGAATCATTAAAGTTTTCACGGTTTTGAGTCAATTTTTTTTCTCCAAAAAGAAAAGTTCACTTCTCAACATTCTCATCATGTTTGAAATATGAATATCGATTGTCTGTGCGTGATATTTGATATCTGTTTTGTTTTAAAAAAATGTAACAAGCATGATGTTTTCAATATTTTTTTTTTTCATAAATTTTTTATAAATTGACACCAAATGTTGTCATCATTTTTTAAATTTGATTCGAAAGAATAAATTTAATATAAAATAAAATTGAATTTAAAAAATTTCAGTTTTAATCATTAAAAAAAATGTTTCATACTGATGCTTTTTTTAAACGATATCCCTGTCCGAAGAATCGTCAATCAAGCCGGTGTCGTCGGCCATATTGCCAATTTAATCATATTTTGGACAATTCAAACGAAAACGATGATGAGAATAATTTTTTATCAATGGCAACAGTGCTTAGTGAAGATAGTTCCGTCTCATTGGGCATTGAAGATTTTTTCAGTAATCTCAAACCCGAAGATATTGATGATTTTGGTTCTGTTAACACAAGTTATATATCAGCCGATGATATTTATGATCCAACTTCTTCGGATATATCGGATTTTCAAAGCTCAGATGTTCTCTTCAAATCTAATCAATTAATCAACAAAAAACAAGTTTCTACTAAGCAATCAATTGATGCTTCAAGGATCTCATCAAACGCGAATACTGTCAGTGTATCTTCATCTGCAGTCACAGCAACGAATTCATCTTCGAAGGGGTTTTAGGAGCTAAAAACAAACGTATCGCTCATGTCGCAAGTTATGATGTTTCCACAGTATTAAACAACAGTAAAAAAATTAAAATAAAAAAAACACCTAAACAAATCATGTTGGAACGGTACGCCAAAATCAAAGCAAATAGCGTAAGAAATTTTTCTTTAATAACTTTTGAAATTAAATTTTTTTTTAATTTTTAATCAGCTTGATACGAACCATAATTTTGATAAAGCTCATACTAGAGTTCATTCGATTGAGCAACAGAAAACGCTACCCAAAACCAATCGTTCGATCAGCATCAATAAATTGTGGAACAGATAAAATTGATTATACAATTACCGAGGCACTTAAACCAGCTCCACTAAATGTCATTAAACCAGTATTACCAGTCAAACAAATCTTTCAGCCATGCACCATGGATCGGAATGATAAACGCGTTGCACATCAACCACAATTGGTTGATCAACAAAAAAATTTAAACGTTCTACTCATTCCACATTCAATCGGTAACACGAAAATACCGTTGCGGACTCGAACTAGTAACGTTAAAAAAATATTTGATGAAATAATCAAAAACAATAGCAGTAAATCATCAAAAACTATTTTAATCGAACAAGCTCGTGATTTAGAGAAAGAAATTTGCAAAAGAAGCAAGAGTATTGTTAACATTTATTTATCTTTGAGTGCCTCAAAAATTCGATCAATTCGAAACGGTGAACTAGAAAGATTACTGAACAACGATTCTGGCACAGTTCAAACAACCAAAATCGAAACTTCTCTTTCAAAAAATTTCAGCATTGTAACGCGTACGAAATTGACTTATAAAGATTTTGGCCACGATAGAATAGTCAAATCTTTAGAACAAATGATCATTCCTGAAGAGAAGCTTTTTGATTACGGATATCCAATATTGATTGAAGCTACTGGTTTGCCCAAATTTCCATGTGATCAACAGTCCAAAAAGCCCTTAGTACACTATGCTGAAGGATTGCCTATTGTTTGCGTTCGTTGTCAAAAAACTTACATGAATCCGCAAATACCGAAAGAAGATGCCTGTGTTTATCACCCTCGTCATGCATACAATCGACGAGCTCAAGGCATGATCGATCGATCGTATGTTTGTTGCCGTGGTGATCCAGATTCTGTTGGTTGTTGCTCGTCTCGGTATCATGTCACCAATGGTTATCAATTCATCGAATCAAGAACCGGTTTTGTACGAACATTTTCAATGCCTCAAAAAGCTCCGGCAATGTTTGCTCTTGATTGTGAAATGGTAAATTACAAAATCTTTATTCTTATTGTTAATGTGAATTGTTTTTTTGAAAAAATAAAAAAGTGTTATACTGAGATTGGTTTCGAAATATGCCGATTGACCGTATTGAATTTTGATGGGGATGTGATCTACGAAACTTTTATTAAACCTCCAAATCCCATCATAGATTACAACACTCAATACTCAGGTTTAAAAGCTGAAGATTTCTTAGACGTTACCACTTCGTTGAATGACGTTCAACTTAAATTATTAGAATTGATTTCGTCCGAATCATTCATAATTGGTCATGGCTTAGATTCGGATTTTCGTGTTTTGAAATTGTATCATGATCGAATCATTGACACGGCTCATCTGTTCCCACACAAACGTGGCCTGCCATTCAAACGATCGTTGAAAAACTTGGCCAGTGAATTTTTGAAAAAAATCATTCAACAAGATGGTGACTATTTTTTTTATTTATTTCGTTTTATTTTTTTTTTGTTTTTTAACAATTTTTTTTTCAGAATGTGGTCATGATAGCAAAGAAGACGCATTGGCATCATTGGAACTGGTAAAGTTCCGTCTTCAAGATGAACTAAGCAAGTATAATATATCTTGAACTTTGACGGCTGCTACATTTATATCAGTACCATTTTGGAGAAGTTTTCTAAATAATCTCTATTCACTTCACATCAATCATGTATATATTCGAAAGTTCTCGAATCCAAATCCGAATCAAAACCATATTTTTTCAATAATTTTTATTTATTGTTTTCTCATGTTATTTATATTTTTAAACATTTATCTGAAAAAATCCAAAACAAATGGAAAAATTTTTACAAATAAATTTCAAATTTCCAAACGACAAGTTTTTTTTTCATCAATAATAATCGATGGATTGATTGATGAAAAATCTCAAGAATCCAACAATCACCTCAATCAGCATTATTTTTTCAAAAAAAAACCAGCATTTAAATCATTGTATTTTTTGTGTTCTATTAAACTCTAGAATGGCTTATTAGATATTCTGGTTACATGGAGTTTTGAAAAAAAACTTTCAGTTTAGAAAATATTTTAAAGATTTTAAATTCCAAATGATGATCCACAAACAATAAGTAATCTAATTTTTTTCCCCTGGGTTCATCTGATTACCTGTGTGTTTATTTATTTATAGAAAAAAAACCAGAGAATTTTCTGGAGAGCTCGAAACGCCAGAAGAAAAAAATGCACATAGTGATGATCAAATATCATCATCATCATTAGAAGTGCTTACGTGGCTACAATTCGAGATTTTCCTCCATTGATTTTATTTGGTTGTTTGTTTTCTGTTTCCACTATGACTTCTGTATCTCATGTGACTCTGAATGGCAGATAAACAACAACGACAACAACAAGTTTATTGCTACACAAACAAAAAAACACACACACAGCTCAGAAGAAAGAAAATTGTCGATGTGGAGATACAGTAAAATCAAATAAAACAGAATAGAATCTATAGCAAAAGAACAAAACAACAACAAAAAAAAAAACTATCAAACCTGATACACACCTGAAGTGTTCGAATCATGTGATGTTTTTCAACGTTTTAGCTTTTATTTTTTTAAATATTTTATTTAAATAATGATGTTGTTTACCTGGAGTTTATCTGGAAATGAAAAGCTAATTAAAATGACCCAATTAAAAACAAATGAAATACCAATTTCAATTGTCTCAATGTGAAATTAAAGGGAAAAACTGAACCAATTCAATAGAATCATCAAAAATATCGTTTTTTTTTGGGTGAATTATTTTAAGATAAAAAAAGGCATTTTGGTGTTCAGAAATATCTGAAATTTTTTTTCAAACTGGCACTAATATTCAACTGATACGATTCTAATGAGATTGTTTTAAAACAACATTGAATATCTACGAATGAAAAATTTCAATTTTCGCACTAAAAAAACTACTACCATGACGATGAAATTTCGAAAAAAAAGTCATCAATTAATAACAAGCAGCTAAATTCCAGCAAATAATTACTGGTTAAAAGAAAAAACTTTTTTTTCAAAAATCTCATCGATCACCGGATTGATGGTCAGGAATTTATCGAGCACGCTCTCTCCTCATTATTGAATTGATTAATTTGATTAAGTTTTCTGTCTCTATCTGCATCGTCTCACATTATGGTGATATCATTCGATTTTTATTATCGAGCGAAATCATGGCTTCAGGATGTTTTTTTGTTTGTTTTCTTTTTTCGCTTTGCTTGGCCACAAAATCATCATACGTCAAGTTTTGCATATTCAAGCAGAAAATACATTCAAAAAAAAAAATCAACTGATAGTTTTCAAATTGAAAAAAAAACAGACAAACAAACAAACTAAAACTAGAGACTAGACACTTCGAGATGATAAGAATTTTGATTATAATAAATCGTATGGTTAATTTATGTGATGTTTGGGTTTGATCTGTTATCTTGTTTGTTCTGGTTTCTACCAAACGAGGTAAACAAAACAACAACTAAAATGCTTAGTTTCCTTTTCTTCTCTTCTGCTGATCTTTAGATGATCGGACGTTTTTCAATAAACTTTTTTTTCTGGAAACTACTGTTCGCTACATTGTAACGTTTTTTGGCGACATCAAAAACTTTCTACAATCAATCACCAAAATCCTAAGTGTTTTGGTATTTTTTTTTTTTTTTTTTTTTGATTGATTGATTAATTGTTCAAACAACAACAACCAAAAACTCGAGTTTTAAAATAAATAAAGATTTTTTTAAAGGAAATTTAGTTCCTAGTTTTTTTTTTTTAAATACCACAAAGACATTTTCATAGTTTTAGATGGTCCGATAAATTTGTTGAAAACAATAAAGCATTTAAGATAATACATTATGACGCAATAGTAAGATAGTAATTTTGCCCAATCATTCAATTCATCAATTATTTCTTTATAATTGAATTGAATGATTTTTCATGTAATATTAGCAGATAAACAATTGTTGCTCGACAATTCACAACCAATGTCAAATTCAATATCTATCAAATAATACCAATTTTGATTTTGAAATATAAAAATTGTATTCGATAGATGATACTATGTGTGTGTGCGTCAATGATCTTGATGATGATTGTTATTATTTTTAAAATTTTTTTCATAAATAGATAGTATTTTTAAAATAATTTTTGTTGTATAATTTTAAATTTCTTATAGATTCGAGATTCAATAATCTGAACAACTTTTTTTTCTAATTCAAAAACTCTTTTTCTTCTTCTTGTGTAAATTAGGCGTGAAAGAACTTTGAATTTTTTTTATTTTTTATCAATTTTAATAGAAATTTATGATGTCTGGTTGGTTGGCCTGGCTGGCGATGGTTAGTGTGTGCGTGATGGTCATGTCGCCGATGATATTTCGGGTACTAGATTTAAAAAAAAAGTTGATTCTACTTCTATTTCTGTCTCGCCCTTTTTTCTCCATCTATTTCCATTCGAAGTTTGCCGCAATAATAGAAAGAGAAATAAAGAAAACCAACTAACCACTGAGAAAGCTAAAACTTTTCAAGGTTATTGAAAGTTCTACTGATCAATGTGTTGATGTCGATGATCGTCGGGCATTTTTTCCTCGCTTGAAACGATTCTGTTTACTTAATTTCAAATTTTTTTTCTCGGTAAATAATTTTCGCTTCGAGGCTAAAAAAAAAAAAAAATCAAACGAAGATTATCTTTCAAGGACAAAAATACCGGCAAACAAGCGAAAAACAAAAAACAGGTATCCTGTCTCAGGTTTTTTTTTTTTTGATGCTTCAATGATGGCAAATAGATTAATAGGAGCAAACGAAAAATACAAGAAGATTTGAAGAGGCAATTGACTATTCGAAAAAATATTCTCCTTCAAGTATTTTTGTTGCTGAAGAACTGTTTTAAAATACGTGTCTTAGCCACCATAATAGCTTAATACAAGACTACATTAGTATGGCTTTATTAGGTTGAGCAAAAAATATCACAGAGAAAGCAAAACTTGAAATTCAAATTTTTTGTTCATTATAATGAAAGGGTTGTAAATCTGCATCACGGCTCAATTGTTCCTAATCGATTTAAAAATATCGTGATTCTTTTAACAAAATCTTCCAAATCATCATCACTAATTATCTTCAAAAAACGTCTAAAATCAATTTTGATTAAAAAAGATTTGTCGAAATCTTTAAAGCAAATAAACAAAGTTCTTTTTCAACAAGTGTTCAGGGGATCTTGTAAGGTGGAAATGGATTCGAGCATTCTAGGTATTCTAGTTTGTTGTCTTTCTTTGAAAGAACTTGAAAACTTGAAAGTTATCAAATATTTTTGTTACATAATAATAAATAGTGAAGATAATGGAATAATAAATTCAGAAATTTAATCAGAAGAAGAGATAGCTTTTTTTTTTATTACAATTCAAAAATAATACATTAGTGTTCCAGTTTCAGGTGTAATAAAGTGTTGCCTGACATGATACGTCTTGATTTTTTTTTATAATTTAAAGATTAATAAACGGTCGGCAACCCTGGGACATCGTCAAAAAAAAAAAAAAAAAAAAACAGAAGAATCATGAATGAAAACAATGATTGGAAGAGCTCGATTTAATCTGTTGGCTTTCAATTTCTATTTGCCTGGCATTCTTGTTGGTTGGTTGTTTTACAAAAGTTTTATAACAATAAAATTAAAAAATAGATAAATGGTCAATTGTATATAACTATAGTTATAAGCTGATTGATTGTTTTATAATCATATAAATTGAATGATAAATTTTTTTCTATTTTGTTTCATTATATAAACCATGAAAACAGAATCATCTCTTGGAGAACGATTGATAGACAACAATGCATTATATCGATAAAACTAAGGAAGAGCAAACGTTTTAAAAATTTTAAAAAAAATGGTGGATTCATAGAAAAAAGAAAAACGCCATTCTTGATTCAAGTTCTTTTGAACGGCGGTAGTTCATTGAAATCACTTGAGAGCCGAGAAAAGAAATTAAAGAGGACAATCTTTTCAGGACTAACGAAGACGAAACAGAAGTTTAAAGACTTTTCATACTTTTTAACCTTTTATAAATCAAATTGAAGTGGAAAAAAACAAAATTGTATTTTTTTTCTCGATATCATCAGAGCAAGAAAAAAAACTGCTAGAATGCGGCCTTAATTTGAGAGACCTTGTTTCTGTTGGATGACACAACAAGAAGATACTGACATCTCACCACTCAACCAAGTTTAAACAACTTTTATCAAAATATCAATCTATCAATTTTATTCGGTTTTTCATTTTGGATTTGTTTTTTTTTCAAACTAAAATAAATATTTAAACTTATTAGAAACGTATTTTCTATTTTAAAAATACGTCTTTTTCTCTCATTAACAAATACCTTTGATTTGAAACTACAAATTCTATAATAATAATGATAATTAAGGAATGAATCATCAAACAAAAGAAAGATCGAGAAAATATTCGACAACAGATAAGAGAATTGCTAAAGATAAACTTTTACCACATCAATTTAACAATCTGCATAATACTACTATTTTTGACTATTAAAAAAATAAAAAATCGAAACCATCATCATAAATTTATGATGAAATGGGGTAGAAATTTATTTTTACTAATAATATATCGTTGTTGTTGTTGAAGCAATAATGGAGATGATTTTCCTGCGTATGAAGAGTGTGTAGTTTCAAGCATCAACTGATACAATAATTTACTACCACCACTACCACCACTACCACCACCACTACCACCACCATCAGCAGCAACAACAACAACAACTGCAGCATTGAGGTTTTTTCTGTCATGATAGTGTTGATTAAAATAATAATAATCAGCAACAACAACAACAACAACAACCAAAATAAACTTAACTATAATAATATTACTATACAACGCACCAACAGACAAGTTCGAAAACACAAACCATTGGCTGGTGGCTATATATAGACTGGCTATAACCATTTTATTTTATATCATTCGACAAAAAGGAACTTTTGAAAAACAAGAAGTAACAACATTCTCAAGAAAGAAAAAAAATAAACATCATCTCTGTTTTTATGATCATTTCTATTACTTTGAAACTTTTTACCAATTATATTTTTCATTTTCAACTTGCAAAAGGTTTGTCCTTGTCATTTTTTTCTTTTCCATTGTGTTTTGCTTGATGTGTTTAGTGCCATGAGAAAAACACATCACTGAAATTGTTCTCAAAGTAATATTTTTCATTTTTTGAAAAAAAACAGATAAAATCAAATTTGTTTTCTAAAAAAACCAAAAAATGATGAGTCAAGATCTTTACGATTATTATACTTTCGATCACGATAAGCACATGTTCTCTGGTCGTTCTGGCAAGCAACGTTCGAAAAAAGACTCCGCCATTCACACCAATCGTTACGATCCAAACGGACATAGCCGAAAGATTTGCTCAAAATTCCATAATGCTGAAAGCAACAAGAAGAAGGGAGCTGTCAAACAGCGAACCCTTCCCAAACCAAAAGTGGTTTTTCTTTAAATCACCGCAAAAAACTCATATATTTTCAAATGCTAAACTCTCATGAAAAGCCTATTATATGATCGGTATCATATTCAACGTTAAAAAAAAATTCCCAAGAAAATTGTAGCCCACCGATCTTATTGTGTTTTTATATTTTGTCGTTTTGTTTTTTCGTTGTGTTTCTCTTCTTTTTTTTTTAATTTTTATTGAAACGCTTTTTCGTGGTACTCATTCGATGTACAATCTATAATGTAAAAAAAAAATTTGTCTTCTTTTTTTCTCTATAATTGAAGCATCATTACTATTTGTAAAATTTAATTCCACTTTGAAAAAAAAAGAATAAAAATTCTTATTTAAAAAAAATTAGCATGAATCACTCAATGAATGAACAAATCGATTTGTTGAAACAAAGTAATTGAAAAAATCTTCGAAATTTTCCAAAACGTTTAGTTTTTCTGATACAATGTTGCAATGCAACACTATCGTTGCTCAACTCTTTTTTTTTTTAGGCAAAAAAATTCGATTACAAAACAAAAAAGCGACATTGCAAATAAAACAAAATGAACTTTTTTTTTAAAATAAAAATTATAAAAACAATCAAGAAATTACAGAAAAAAACTGTTATTTACAAAACAAAAAAAAACAAATTTTCCATTCTCTCACTCGATTCGAACTAGTTTAGAGAAGTACATGGGACCAAAGTTTGATGGTAAATGTGGTAACACTTGAATTCCATATTTGAACTGATAATTGAATTGAAAAATTCCACGGAAAGGCCTTATAGCTTCTTTTAAATCGACAATAGCAAAACATCTTGACGATTCCTCTTGGATTTTTTTTAAAGCCATATGAATAACACCATCGTTTTGAATTGGCGACAGGCTACAGGTTGAATAAACAACACAGCCACCCATTTTAACAGAACGAAATGCATTGACTAATAGATCCATCTGTTTTTGTGGTATTTTCACACGTTCGTGGATTCGTTTAGATGTAAAAATATTGTTTTCGTTAACGTACAAAGAATGTCGATCATTAGTACAAGGCACATCGACTAGAATTCTATCAAAATGATCTGGTGTTTGCAGCGTAGTTGCATCGCAATTGCTGAACGTTAAGTTCTCTAATCTTTTAAGACGAGGAACAAAAGATCCAAAAACTGTTTTTAAACGTTCGAATCGAGCAAGAGACATTTCATTGAAAAAATATTTGCAATCATTCATTTGCAGATACATCAATAATGATTTTCCACCAGGTGCAGCGCAGAAATCTGCAACACTGTTACCATCACGAATATCTAAAACCAATACTGGAAGAACTGACGAACAATCCATCAAATAATAATTTAATAAGCTTGTCGATGATGACAATTTTGGCGAAGGAAAAGATTCAAATTCATTTCTTAAAAAAGTGTACACGTTAAGAAGAAGCGGCATTTCGATTTTGGTTTGTTCTTGTCGATCTATATAAACATCAGAATTTAAATCATAAAACTGATAATAACTTTGATCAGATGTATTTTCTTCATTATATTTCAATTCTTGAGAGGGAAGAAAAACGTTCAAATCCAAATCCATTGATGCTTGATTGACAAAAATTTCTCCTTGGTCACCAACTAAATGGTCTGATTGTGTGAAAAAATCATCAAGTTTTTCAAACTCTGAATCTGAATTCTGATCGACAATATTTTCTGAAAACAAAAAAGAAGATGATAAAAAGATGATAAACATTCAATAAATAATTTTTGTCAGACCAATAGCAGAATCGGTGAAACCATTAGAATTGGCTTTCATTTGTTTAATGCGTTCTTTATAGTGCAATCTTTGAAGAATTCTTCGCAAATTTTTCTCGTAAATATATCGAAGATTGTAAGCGCCAAGCTGTCGCATTTGAATTCAATCGATTCAGAATCCACAAAATTATTGATGAGAGCTGAATACTTGTTTGGCGATAATAAACCAAGACGAATTGATTGCCATTGCTTTCTGTAAACTTTCGAATAGAATTCATCAAAATGTTGCAATGCAATAGTTGTAGGAAGCGACTTGCTTGCAAATTTAGGCTTTTATTAATTAAAATAACAAAAATTAATTCAAAACAACAAAAAAATTTATTACGTCTATCTTTTTGAAACGAATCTGATTTTGACTGAAAATTGATATTGAAGATCCAATAAGATTGGGAAATTTATTCATGAAATATTTTTGCTGTAAAAAAGATAAACTCATCGTGGATATGGTTATCGTCTTTTCTTAAATATCAGAACAAGTAATCTGGTTTGTTGAAACTTAAAAATAATGAATCAAACCAAAATTCACGTGCCAATTGAAAATAGAATATAAATAACAAACGCAACGAACGAAACTATCGATACTCGAGGTTTGAATCAAATTATCAAGAGAAGAACAGTTTGTGGTGAAGTTTTTCCCTCTCTTCATACATGGCTATCGGTTGTAAAGTTTGTTGTCAATCACGCACATTAATACACTCATACACCTTGGTGCAAATAATCAACAAACAATTTTACGACGTCATTTGATTGATGGAAAACGATTTTTTGGTTTATACAAAATTTTACTGCTAAAAAAAATAATCTTAGGTCAAAGTTCATTGTTTCAGCAAACTGTTCGATGAATCAAACAGAAATGAGAAAAAAAATTGATCATCGTCGTTTTTTGCTTTTTCAAAATGAGGTCACTGTAAAAAAAGTCTTTTTCGTGTCGTTTATTTCAGTTTTTTTTCTCTTGTAGATGAATGAGATTTGCTTTCTTTACCACTTATTTAAAAAAGAAAAAAAAATTGAAAAATTTTAAATGACGAATGAAATAAAAAACGATGGACTCGAGCAGATGCAGTAATATCGATTCGTCAACATTTTCATCGATTACATCGATGCCCAAAAATTCACAAAATAAGTTTCCTGATCATCATCATCATCATAATCAAAACAAATACCATTACCAAAAAGGTGAAGGTGGCAGCGGCTCTTTTAATTTCATTGATTCATCTCCAGTTCCGCCATCATTGTCAAATTCTCAACAGTGTTTCAAAGATAGTGCTTCATATTCGTTTTACACTGATCAGTCTTCCAATCTCAACAATTCGTATCTGCGAAATTATAATAACAGTTATAATATTGATCCATCTTCACCGCCACGAATTTTTTCATCAACCTCAATGCCATATCCTATGGCATTTGACCATCAAGTTGGAGGTCCAAGTTGTCCATCCATGAGATCTACTACTACAGCCACTAATAATATCAAACTATCATCGGTTCCAACGGCAACCTCGCTTAACCGTTCTGTGATTTACATTTATGAATTGCCTTACAATGTTCGGAGGTCTATTTGTGATGTACTTGGTAAGAATATTTTCCTCGATTAATTAATTAATCATAATAAATAGATGCTGATAATTCTTGGCTGGAACTTGGTGGTCGTTATATGAATTTCACTGAAACACAGCTTAAACTTATATCACATGCTTTATATCGAAGTGCTTCGCCGACCAATGAACTATTAACTAAATGGGAATCGAGTAACGCTAAAGTCGTACATCTTTATTGGTATTTGGCTGAAATGAAACATCGTCGTGCAATGTATCATTTGTTGCCATTTGTCGATGAACGTTTGCAAAAGTTGTATGATGAAACGGACGACAACCAATCAATGATAAACGAAAACTTTCAATCAATGTGGTTGGCAGAAGCTTCAAAAATTGCGGCTAATCATAGTTTGAATGAGTTCAATAACTTTTCACGCCAACAGTTGTTTGAGAAAAAATCTTTTGGTTCTGAAAAATATTCAAATAAAAATAACAATAATTCAGTTGATGATGGTGCAACAGAAAAAGCAAAATTCAAAAATCGAAACATCTCGGAACCGGTTAATTTCTTGAATCAGAAAAATTCTAATGATGAGAAAAAAAATATTAGTTCGGAAGATGATGGACAAAACACGTTGGTCGATAGTGATGATAGACATTCTCAAAGCAAAAAAGACCAAGAAAAACACTTAAATTTGAAAAAAAAATTCGAAATTAGCTTGTAATCTTAATATGAATGATTTCGATTTCTCTTATAAAGAGTTGTCTATTGCGACAAATGATTTTTCTAACGATCATATTTTGGGTAGTGGAGGTAACGAGTTATTTTTTTTATTAAACATAGAGAATTTAATTCTGTGTATTTCAGGTTTTGGAACCGTATACGTTGGTGAATGGAAAGGCACCAAAGTAGCTATCAAAAAACTCAAAGGAATCGATAATTTGTAATTTTTTTATTCAAGATTTTTAATAAGACGAGTCTTTTACAATATAAATATTATTATAGGTCTCAAGCCATAACCGAGCTTAAAATTTTGCATTTTTGTCGAATTGATAATATTCTACCGTTGTATGCAATCTCGTTGGATGGGCCGGAGCCATGTTTGGTTTATCAGTACATGCCAAACGGATCTTTAGAAGATAGGTTACTGTGTAAAAACAATACTCCTCCCCTGAGTTGGTTGCAACGAGCTCGAATTGGCGATGGTGTTGCTCGAGCGCTAAATTTTTTACACACTTTGAAAGGCAATCCGTTTGTGCATGGTGATGTGAAAAGTGCTAACATATTACTTGATGCTTTGTTCGAGCCGAGACTTGGAGATTTTGGTTTGGCTCGACAAGTTTCAAACAGTGATCGTCATACAAACTCAATTTATACTCATTGCACTGTTAGTTCTGTAAATGGAACACGAGTTTATTTACCTCCTGAATATCTTCGACAAAAAATTCTCAGTCCTGCAGTCGATGTTTACAGTTATGGTATTGTAATATTAGAGATGGCTACAGGGAAGCGAGCATATGATGGGAAGAAATTGTTGATCAATTCGGTTGAAGACGAATATACCAGAGCTTTGGCATCAACTAATGTCCACAACATGAATGTTTTGTCTTTCAAATCTAACATTAACAACAATCTTGATCAACAACCGATTTCAACAAAAAACGAAAATCTATTTGAATTTTTAATGGACAAACGGATAATGAATGTTCTTGAAGGTCGGCATTGGTTCAATTATTTGTTGGAGTTGGGACGACGTTGCGCTCATAAAGCTAAAGTTAAACGACCTTTTATGTTACAAGTAATTTTTCAAATTTTTAAAAAGATTCTTTTAAAAAAACATATTGTTTCAGGTTTTAGAATTTTTCAACCAATGTCGAGCAAATGATAAAATTCATGACATCTGCGACCAAGTCATGCAGAACAAAAAATTTTTCTCAAAAATTAATACTAAATCAAGTATTCAAACGCCGATTGAATTACAATTATGGTATGATTTTGTTCGCGAATCTTGTGGTACGTTGAGCGAAATTGTTTTTGAAAGTTTTGGTGCTCAAGTCACTAAATTAATCGAAGATATGGCGACAATTAGTAATGATCAGAGTCATTCAAACAATAACTCGTCTTCAAATTTTGCTCTCGATATATTGCTTGATTTGAAGAATCGAAGTTCGAGAAGTGATCAAGCTCAACGATTGCAATTTTCCGATAACAGTCATGAGCATGTCAAAAATGAAGAAAACAAATCAAATCATCAAAAGTATCTCAAGTGAAATCAACCTTAATTGATCAAATGGAGTCAGGTCATTTGGCTCATTTATTACAATCGATCAATAATAAAGTTGATGAAAATGATCCAGAAAAATTGACCAATCAAGCAGAAAATCATAAATTTTTTTCGGAAACATTAAACTCATCAAACGAATGTGATGATGGCAACACAAATTTACCTTCCACATTGTTCTCTTCTGACAAGGGCCAGCCTTCAACCCTATTTATTCCACTTTTGACCGCTTTAGGTTTCGATCCATCCGACATTGTTGAATTGATGAATGAACCGAACTGAGAAATTGTTTCCAATAATGTTTCACTTGTTTTTTTTGTTGTTGAAATTCTTGAATTTATTCTCGTTTTTTTTTATTGAAAAAAATGAATTCTGTTTATTATATGAAATTTTTTTTTTAAATCAGTTTCAATTCATTTTGAACTTGAAAAATTTTGCAAAAAAAAAACTCTTGGTTTTTCAAGATAAAATGTCAGTCAAGTTTGAAGATCATAAATTGAAAGTTATAAATTTGAAAAATAAAATTGAACATTTGTCGATATGCATTGCTTCAATTGACAAGAGCTTTTGCTTCATAATCAGACTTTGGGGGATAAATAACAAAAAGACTCAATTGTAGTCCAGAAATTATCGCACCAACAGCATTTGGCAACTGCACGAAAGAATTCTCTATCATATAGCCATAGGCAAACCACATCAATGTAACCAAAAATGACGAAAAAATAAGAGAGAAAGGAAGTCGTTCGGTACTTTTCAATTTTATTGAATCCCAAACCAATGGCAATGGCGAGGCGCAGAAAAACATTGAGGAAAAACAAGCCAACGAACCGACAAGATACTCAGGATCAGGCGAGAAAATAATATAAAGATGAACAAACAGAAAAAACGATGACAACATCAAGATACGACGATTGATATGATATTTGTGAGCGGTGAATATTTGAAACCAAATCAAATAAATCGATTGCAAAAATAAACCAATCGAATTTACAAAATCATGGTCGAATCACTCAATAGTAAGCCATAACGAAGCCATAAATAACCACTGATAAAGAGAAGAATAAAATTTGAATTGAAAAAAAAAAAATTTACCAAAGAGCGCCAACCAAAAATGGGAGTGAAGAAAATTCTGAGGTAGAACGAGCTTGATAAATACTTCGGCAAATTGACCTAAACAGAAGACAAAAATTTTATTGAAAAAAAAAATGAAACAAACAACTTACGTGCCGGTGAGAAATGAAAGAATCGTCAACACAGTGGCAACATTTGCAACCGAATCCAATAAATTCATTGTTGTTGAACTTTTTCGAAAAAACTGGTTTGAAAAGATAATTTCAATCGACTTTTAGTATTTAAAGTAGCCAAAATAATTGATCAATGAATGACTTTTAATTTCCAAGTTTTAGAAAAGTTACAAATCAAAAAAAAAAAACAAACAAACTGAACATAACAACACCACCACCAAATAAGAATCGATGAAGAAAAAAAATTGAAGAGGTAAAAAAAATATCACGATTGATGATCGAATTGAACCGAAAAGAAAAAATCAAATAAAGTATACGTATGATGGAATCACAACCGCATCAATAACTACAATTGATACCATCATTGATTTTTTGTTTGAAAATAAACCCACTCTCTCTCTTTTTTTTCAATAGACAGTGTGCGTACATTAATTATCATTATTCATTTCGAAATGGTTGTAAAGTGAAAATTTAACAGGAAAAAAAATGCGAACAAACATATACCGCCAAATATTGATACACGGAGGAGACATGAAATTTGAATAAAATAATAAAATTTTTTTTCGAGATTTCCTTCTGTTTTGAAAAGTTTTTTTTTTTTTTTTTAAAAACGAACCAACAAATAATTGAATAGTTTTTTTTTGTTTTTAATGTGAAAATATCAAGTTTATTATTTTTGGATTTCCGCGCTCTTTTTTTCCTTGAATCAACGAACCAAAAATGAGATTTAAAAATAAAATCAGTGAACAGAAAACAGAAAAAAATACAATGGAAAAAAATTCATTGGAAAATGGAGAAACAATGGAAAACTGGTTTAGATTTATTTTTACGTGGTGAAGGTCTTTGAATAGTAGAAAGGTGTCAAATGTTTTACACCACTATTCCACCTGTTCAACGATTGAGCAACAGTAAGTTAATTTGCCTGGTGGGATTGAACAATTCAACACCAGATGGATGTAGAAAGATGGTTGTTTTGAATTTTTTTTCCCTGGTTTGAGCACATCACACATCTCGATGAGTACTGTTCTTGATGAACGGACCATTACCATCGACCAACCACGATCACCGAGACACACACACATGTTTTGTTGTTTTGTTTTTTTCCTGCTTTCTACATCTTAATGAATCTTAATCGGATGCCAATTCCGCATGCTAATCCGAAAGGAAAATAATGAAAATTCTCAACAATCGTTTGGTTTTGACAACAAGGCAACATTTGAAAGAAATCCAAATCTTTCGAAATAACAACATTCAACATGAAAAATGGTTTCATACTAATGATGTTCGACGAAAATTTCTCACCAACACCGAAATTATTCATAAAGGTGTAGTTTACGGTCGATCAGCTTATCAGACGCGTCCCAATGATCCTCGTGTACCTTCCAATCCATTGTTTGGCATCATAAAGTCAAGAAAACAACAACCAGAGCTAGTCACGGCGGATGAGTTGGAGAATGGAAGTTTTTCCAAAGATATTTCTGAAAAAAAGCTCAAAGTTTCAATGATTTCAAAAGCCATGAAATCGTATCTAGAAAGATCAAATAAACATAACGAATTTATTCGTAAACAAGAAGAAGAATTTGAAAGTGGTCGCCGACATTTGGCCAACATGATGGGGTTGAACATTGAAACAATGACTCAAAAAGATATCGATGTCAGTATATTTTTGATAAAAATAACGTTCTAAAAATTTATCATAATTAAAGATAGCGATAAAATATTTGATGCCGTCGGTTTGTTTGATCCAAGAGCTCGCCCTCGAATGAAACATCCCAAAGAGATCTATCCAACCATAAAAGAAGCTCAGTTTCGTTACGATGGTCGACCATTTCACGATTTGTTCTATACTGGCCGAGCTAATTTTTATCAAGCTTGTTATGTAAATTCTTATTGGCAAAAAAAAATTGAAACATTATTTATTTCTCTATTATTTTATCACAAAAAAAAACAGGACATTGAGCAACAATTAAATAAATTGAAAAAATTTGAAGACGATCAAATAAAATCTGGGCAACAGAGTTCGGATAGTTCTACTAAAGTGTATGTTTTTTTTTAATCATAACCTTAATAATTTACGGTCATAATTTTACAGAAAATTTCTCTCTTCCAACTGGCTCGATCACAGAGAAATGAAATCTCTGTTCTTAGAAAAGCTTGAGGTAGCCAAGTATGAAGCATTCATAAACGCATTGGAACAATTGGCCGACTATCCTAATTCCAAGCTTTGCGAAGAGTTTTTGATGAAATATCGTAAGAAAACAGAATTGGCCGCCCAATTACTTGATATACCGCCATTGAAATACGATGACGATGGACGGCCATATATGAATGCTGCCGGGCGTCGTAAACTATGTGTTGCCTATGTCACGGTTCGTGGGAATGGAACTGGAAAAGTTGACATCAATGGAAAAGATATTTTATATTTCAAATTGATTCAAGACAGGTATAATAGAAACTAAGATACACGCTCAAATCAAAGTTTTCATGGTGATTTTTTTTCTGTTCTAGAGAACAAGTGATGACTCCCCTCAAGTTTTGTGGTCTTTTGAATAAAGTCGACATTGAATGCCGTACCTGCCATTTAGAAATGACCAGAAAATACAGCGAGGATGATCCACCTTTTCCTCATAATGTTCGAGAATTAGGCTTTAGTGCTCAATCTGGTGCCATTCGCTTGGCTTTATCTCTTGCTTTGAAAAGTTTTGTTCCAATGGAAACAGTGGAGAAAATGCGTCTGGGTATATTTTACATTCATTATTAAGAGTTTAGATTTGTTTAATTTAGTTTTTTTTTTAGTTGGTTTACTTGACATGGACATGAGATTGAAAATGCGAAAGAAATGGGGCCAAGAGGGAGCTCGAAGAAAATATACGTGGAAAAAACGTTAGAACTTTGTCAGATTTTTCAAGTTTTCTTTAATAGATGTTTGATTGTATAAAAAAAAATCCTTTTTAATTGTAATTTTGTAAAGAAAAAATTAACTAAAATAAAGTGAAAAACTCTAGATGGCATCAGTAGTTTGGATAATTTTCAAAAACATCTGATTTCTGTTTCATTTTTTTGTGATTTGGATTTTTGTACAAATTCATTTTAAAATTTACCAAAAATAATGAACGAATCAAACAAGGATATCATAGATTTGGGTCATTTGAAAAATCACAATCTTCGTTTTGAAGCGTTTGTCAAATCAAACTACAATGACCAAGCACCGCAAACTAGTTTCAAGTTTGCCGCTGAATTCGAGGACAAAATCGATGGCGATGAGAAGAATCAAAAACAGCGATTCGATTGTCATATGTCGTTATCGGTTTTGGATCAATTTGTTTCAGAACTTTCGAAACATATTAAATCTACTGATTGATTTCAGCATGAGGTTCAATTTCATCTGTAAAGAAAACCCTCATCTCATCGAAGTTTTTGTTTAAATAAATTCTTTTTTAATTTAAAATTTGTTCAAATTTAGTTAAACAATACTTTTTAAAGGTCAAAAGTATTGATGAGAAAAGAAAACAAGAAAGAAAATCAAATCAAAAGAAAAGTTTCCTAATTGAAAATGAAATCGGAATTTGATTCTTTTCCTCTTCCAAATGTGAACTATAGAACAAGGAGAAGAAAAAGTTTCATTTCAAAAAAAGATCAAGAAATGTTTCGATTGTTTTGCCGTGTTTTTGTGTTACAAAAAAATCAAATAAAGAAAAGACAGCTATAGAAAAACGATTCCAGAGGAGGCCGAAAAATTCAAATTCTTCAAGTTTCATTGTTGTGGACATTCGTGTTGTATTATCTATGAGAACTTGATGAACCTCAAACTCAGAAAAAAAATTAATGAGTGAGAATGATGAAGACATTTCATTTATCATTGTAAATCGAATTATTTTGTTCTGAATGACACCACCACCACCGCTTCACTTTTATTTGATGTTCCAATTGGTTTCTCTCTCAATTCAAAGAACATTCATTGTGTTTTGTTTTGTTCTGTTTTTCAGAAATCAATTTACTTGGTGGTATATTTCGTTTTCGAGCCTATAGAACAATCAATATAATAATTGTTTGAATTATGTTTTGCGAAAAAAAAGCCTCAAAACAAAAACCTACTGATTGATCGACTGACTGGCTGGCTGGGACCCAGAGAATTTTCCGTTACTAGTTCCTAACTTTTCAAAGATATACTTTTTGACTCTTTGTAGTTGTTTGGCTTTTCTATTGCATCATTATAAAATTTTCTCTGAATGTTGTTGAAGATTGCGGTTGTCAATTGGAGTCAACTTTGGTTTCTTATTTTTGTTTGTGTTTTGGGTCAACTTTCAATCGACAACTGTCCTCGAGCAACCCTCAAAACAATGAAAACAATTTCCAAATAGATTTTTCATGAAAAACAAAATGTATCAATTTATCTGGTAAAAAAGAAGAGAAAAAAAAATTCTAAATTAAAAATAGAATGGAATCTGTTTGGTTTGATCGTACAGAGAACTCTCTTCCTTCACAAGGGCCTAGAAAAAAGTTTTTCTATTTTCTCTCTTGTTTTCCTACAATCATTGTTTCAAAAAAAAAAAAAAAAAAATTCTGCTGACAAAAACAACAACAAAAATAGAAAAAGTTCGATTCCAAAAGTTTTCCAAGCTCAGACCCGATGGTAGATGGGAAATGAAATTGGAAAATCATTAACTAAAGAGAAAAAAAAGTGGATCGAATCACCTGGTTGATCGAAACCGAACGAATCAACAAACCTGGTGAATTCCAATGGCGGAAACCAAAACCAAAAAAGAAAAAAAAACGAGACAACCCAGGATAACTCGTACGATTTTAATCGAGAACAAACAAATAAATTTGAGTTTTTTTTTGTCTTTATTCCACCGTGAAATTTCTTCACATTTAAACTTTAATAAATTTAATTTTTTTTTTTTTAAATTCTTTTAACCAAGTTTAATAGAATGTTTTCTTTCGGCCTTGTCGAGCAAGGAAGAAGAGAAACTTTTTCTGAAGAAGAATCCCGGCTCTTGGGAAACCAGAAGAAGAAAAAGAAATGAAATGTAAAATGAATTAAATTCTCTCCCTTTCATTCACCATCTATAGCGTTTAGTCTTTGAAAGAGAGAAAGAAACATTTATTTCGACTTTCTTCAAAAGTTTCATTTCATTCAAATTAATTGAAAAGGAAAGAAAATTTTCTTCACAAAAACATTTCTTTTCTAAAGAAGTGTTTTTTCCTTTCTTCTCGATCATTGTTTGTTTTTTTGGTTGTTATCTGAAATTTGATATTTAAATTTGATATTCGCTTCGGGGCTTTTTAAAAAAAAAAAAAACGAATAAGAAAGTTTTCCGTTGTTATTGTACGTTGTGTTAATACGTTGAGGAAATTTTTATTATGACTTCCCAAATCAACCAGTTTTTTTCCTTTCTTCTTTTTTTTTAGTCTTCTTATTCTGTTCAGAACTCAATCATTTGGCTACAGTTTGTTTGAGTTGGAGTTTTTTTCCTCTAATCGTTGTTTTGGAAGTTTTCTTAAAACTCGTGTTTCTAAAGCCAAGCTCTTTTTTTTCAAAACAATCCAGGTTTTTCTGAACTTTTTTTGGGGTTTCTCCTAGAGAATGTACCAAACGTATATTTTCAAATTTCTAAAAAAAAAAATCGGATCTTAGTTTTTTTTCATTTGGTTCGTTCTCTTTTTGACTTCTTTAGATACAATACTTGGCATAATTTCTTATTCGAACTAAGAGGAGAAGAAAAATGCGAGTTTACTTATTTATTTATTTAATTTTTTGAAAATTTCAAGTCTCCAAAGGTTGAAATAGCAGCAGTGGAGGCAAAAAAAAAAGAAACTGTTACAGTTCATAGAAAAAAAAAATTCCTCTTTTTCCTCTCTTCCTATGTATTCAAAAAAAATATGATGAAAATATTTAAAATTGAATTATTTTAAATAAATAATTCATTTTGAAAACATCTCTCTCTTTCTCTCTCTCTCTGTTTGTCGTTGAAGGGAAACCCTTGCCAAAATCGAAACTCTTATCAAACAAGATAAATATTTTGAATAAATTTTACTGAAACTGAAAGATTAACGAACAAAAAAAAATCGAATGATTTACCTAAAATTGAATTCTGTTTGTTTGTAAATCTGGGCCCTCTGGTCTCATTCGGTTTTGTTCTCTGAAAAATCATTTCTCTGGAAAATGTTTGTTTTCCTTTTTCCTCCTCAGTGCAATGTATATTTCTTCTTTTTTTTCTATGGGAAAGAAATTTTATATTCTCTACCTCCTCTGACAGCAATTGATAAAACAGAAAAGCAAGGAGTTAAATTTTTCTATAAAAAAAATAATCTCTCAACCAACCAAACAAATGAAGAAATATGAATTTTCTTCGAGAAAAAAAAATCGGTTATAGAAGAAGAGGATGTTTTTTATTTTCTCGAAGAAAATAAATTATTTGCCTGAAATGACAATGAAAACACAATGTTGTTGTTGTTGTTGTCGTCGTTTTCGGTGTGTTTGATAAATGACAACTAGTGCTGAGAAAACCTCAGAAAATTTAAAACCCTAAAAAAAATGATCACCGGCTCTTCAAATTCCATATTTTATCGTGGAAAAAAAATCCATTGATGGTGATCATTTTCTTGTTGTTGTTACAGATTTCATTCGTTTTTTCTTGTTCTCAATGAAAAAAAAACAAAACAATGAAGTCTATTAATAACATGAACAACAACAACAAAACACACACACCTTGTTTTTTCAACACATCATACAATTTTTCATGATGATTTTTCAACAAAAGAACAACAAAATTCTTCGAAAGACCAGAAAGGTCTGCCCAGGATGCTTCTAGCTATCTTGGCTTTTTCTTTCTGTTGGGTATTAAGAAAAAGAAGAAGAAGAAAAAAATCTTCCTTTAATGGAACATTTTTCCCATTGAAACTAGAACTTTTACAATCTTAAATCATTTTTTTCTTCTTTTTCTGATTCTTTCTTGAAAGTCAAACAAACAAAAACCGTTGTTCTTGTGGTTGTTTTGTGATTGGCTTGTTGGTTGGTTGGTTGGTTGTTTGGTCCATGATGGCAAAGAAAATTTATTTTATTTTCTAAGATTCTTAAGAAATTTGGAAAGAAAAGACCAAACGAAAAAGAGAAAAATAAACGGTTGTTTTCCGAGAGATGAGAAAAAAAATTTAGACAAAATAAACCATCTATTGAATGGAGTATCAATCATAAAATTAAATGAAAATTTTTTCCTTCTTTTTTTAGCTTTTAAAAAATTTTAAAAGTTTTAAAGTCTATCATCTTGACGTTAGATGGCATGGTTTTGTTTTATTTTGTTTTTGTTTCATAGAAAATTAGACCGATGAACTCTCCTGATGACCAAAAATATCCCGAACCTGAATCTTGAATCTATTCGACTAAAAGAATGAAACCAGTTTAAGCTTCTCAAACTTTTCTCAAGTAATTCGCTATAAAATAAAAATTTAATTTTATAAATTAGTTTTTTTTTTTTTTTGGGACTCGAAAAAAAAATCAACCAAAATAAACTGACCAGAGAGGAAACTTTTTAAAACACCTTATCGTTTTACAGAGACAAAAAAAATGATTAAGTTTTTTGTGGCTATTATTTTTGTGCTAGGGACTATAAGACTTTTCTGAATGGGCTTTGCCAAAGAGAAACTTTAAAACATTGTATTCTCTCATTAATTGGTCCTAGTTTTAGGCCTCTATTTTTAAAGTGTTTTCTTGTTTGTTTATTTAATTTTGACGAAGTGAAAAACCATAAAATGCTTAAGTAATAAGTTTTTTAATAGGATTTCATGAAATTTTATAATTTATTTTCTTGCTAATTAAACTGGTCTCTTTTTTTTCGTTGAAAGTTTTTGTTGAGAAACTTTTTCGCACGTTGCCATTTTTTGTTGTTGCTGTTGGTTACGCATATTAAAATCAAGAATATTCTGTTCAATTTTGGTCAAGAAACCCACATTGGGTCACAATTTCTCTTCTAAATTCTTCAAATCAATCAAATGGAAGTTGCTTATAAAGAACAATTCTATTTTTTATATGCAACAATTTGAATCAAGTGAATTTAATTAAATGTTCCATCCATGAGTAATATATTGTCACAAAGTTTATTATAATGGCTGTTGTTAGATTAGAAAAAAGAGCAAGAAATAGGAGAAAAATTCATTTGCATTTTATTTAATATTTTTTTTGCCAGAGAAATAGATTAGATTTATTCAATTCAAATCAAATCAATTCATCAACAGTTGATATACAAAAAATTAAGAGCTCCACTATATATACGAGAAAAATAAGAAAATGCAACCAGTTCCATGGTTTCCAATTCCAAAACTACAAATCAAAACAACAATCATTCACCAATTTTAAGCTGAAACAAGCATTTTTTTAAATCAATCTTTCAAAATAAATGTATCTTGGCAAAACAAAACATTGAATTTCAATCGAATTCTGTTTTTTTTTTTTTTTACGTCTCTCGAAAACACCACTCTGATTGTTCGAATTGGTCAGCTTTGATTTCTACCACAAGCATCTATCTCAACCAATCATAATCTTGGTTCTTTGGATTTTCATTATTGGATAATAATGATTACATACATTCAAAAAAAAGCCAACAAAAACGGCAACACAACAGAAATCTAATCCAATCATCCAAAAAAAAAAAAAACAGCGATCGAACGAACAATTCAATAATAATGGGAAAAAGTTTCATCGAAAACTCCGAACAAAATCTTTAATTAATTTGCTTTGAGTTGGCCAACGATCATTGCTAGAACAATGTAAATTGAAGCGCTTAAAAGCTTAACAAGGTTCAACAATGGTTTTTTTTCTCCTGTTGGTTAGGCTGTGGTATTAAAAGTTTTTGTATTTATTGTTTTTATCTTTTTTTTTGGCCTAGCTGTTGTCTTCTAGCTTGCTCTGTCCTAGACCCAAGGTTCAATTAATAATTTCAATAACATTAATTTTTTTTTTCAATGATAAAACCATTATCTATTGAAAAACAAACATACAAACATTCGTAGAAAATAATAGAGAACAAAAATGAATGATGAGATTGGTTGTTTTCGTTATCCGTCTGCTCGTTCGATTATACTGCTAGATAGCTTTGGGAAAACATTTTTCACGCCATTTATGGAACATCTCTTCTCTGAATCTCCTGGTGCATACATTTGAACACATCTCATTCACAACATTCGATGATCTTTTGCTTTAAAATTGAATTTAGAGAAAAAAATTTAAGATGAAAATTCATCGAGAATGAATGAAAGGGTTATCTTATTAGGGTGATCAGTGACGTGCATTCCTATTTCTATTCGTATCACCATTCGAACCAATTCTTCATTGGAACAAATTTGGAGCAAATTTTTTTTCAAATTTTCTCTTTTAATGAGATTGTCATGCAATGATGTCATTTTTCTGTTTTATTTTCTTGTAAAGAAACAAAAACAATTCTTCATTATAATAACAATGATGATGAATTATTATTATTATGAATTATGGAAAAATTAATTATTCTCTTCCTTTCTCATACTCTCGCTGAATCTGGTTGGCAAAAAAAAAACGAATCAGAAACTTCTAATAATAATACATTGACATCATGACTTGCCATTTGAATGATACTGTTTTCAGAGTAAAAACCTTTCTATCCAATAAAACGCAAGGCCCAAGACCCTAGGCAACCTTTTTTTTACCATCATCCCTTCCCGAAACAGAATTGAATATTTTCTCGGGTAATTGTTGTTTTTAGACTGGTTAAAGGGTTTTCTCCCCTTAAAGTGTTTTCTCGCCATTTAAATCATCACACTAGCACACAAGTTTATGACATTGATTTTGTTTTCACTTTAATCATCATTCTCAACATTATAAAGCAACTGCTGCTGCTTCTCAAGCGAAACAACAACCAAAAAAAAATTTATTAAATTAATATTTAGTTTTATTAATTTGCTTTAAATAAATATAAAAAAAAAAGAAGAGGAAGAGAAGCCTAAATTAAAAGATGTCAAAAGTGTTTTTTCATCATTGCATTTCGCTGGATGATTTTTGTTGGAAAATTTTCTGCTTTTTTTTTTTGCCCAAAGTTGTTGTTGTTGTTTGGCCTGACACCCAAAGTAAGTTTTACGTTTGTTTGTTTTTTTTTCTTAAAAAAAAAAAAATTTTTCTAATAAGATGACATGATGTGTGAATGAAATTTTTTTTTTCGAGAAATTTCGTTCGTTTAGAAACCTTTTCGGGTGTGTTGTGTTGATGTTTGATGGGTGTTTCGGAGTTGCCTGGTCTCTCGCTGCAGAACGTTTCTTCATTGATTCAATTCAACACCCGAGACACCAAGACATGGGAACAGACCAAAATGGCAGATATTTCTTTCTAAGCAAGATTTTTCAGATTTTCAAGGTTTTCAGATTAGAGAGAAATTAATTTTGAAAGAAAATTCGCAAGCAATTTCAAAACTTAATGTCATATTATTCATTCGCATATGGTGTCACAAGGAGCACACGTTGTGTCTTTTTGTGTGTGTGTGTGTCATAAAATGAATGCTGTTTAATGAAATTTTTCATTCTCTTAAATTCGATGTGTCATTTGTTTCTTTGGTGTCTGCTTGAGAGCCTGGTGTTTCGTTTGTTTCGTTAATTTATTTTTCCAAGACCTATAGTGTCATTTCTTTGTTGAGGTAATGGTTTTTTTATTATAAAAAATAAATAAATAAATAAAAAAACGTAATTAGTGGTAAAGTTTTTTTTTTCCAGTTTAAACTTAAAATGAAATAAATAATCTTGAGTAATTCTTCTTCTTCTTCTTCTTGGTTCTTTGGTACTTTGAAGTAATCAAAAAAAAGTTTTGATCATAAAAAAAAACCGAACAAACCAAACTTCTTAATGCTGTTGGTGCTTGTTGTGGTGGTTGGCTGATTGGTTATTGTTGTTCCAAGTTCCAAGAAGGAGAAACAGATTTATCATTCGACTTGTTGTAATTGCATTGCCTTTTCTCTCTCTCTCTCTCTCTTTTCTGGTGTGTCACGCACAGACTTGCCAAAAGAATTATGAATAAACAAACAGCCTAACGTTGAAAAATTTAACTTTAACCAAAGTGAAATTTCCCAAGTGGTGGAGAAAATGAAGGAGAAAAAAAAAACTTTGGTCCGAGGTGTGTCGTCAAACACTTGACGTAGATTTTTTCTTGTTTAAAAAGTTTTTTTTTCTCCGAATTTCTTCTGTTTGAAGATTTTTTTTTTCTTTTCTGAAATATTCAATCTTGCAGAATAGACACTTGGAATGATGAGAATTTTAGGGTTGTTGTATTGGCCTGGGAATTTTCCGACAATATTCGATTATTATTATCATCGTTTCATTTTTTCCTTGTTTAAAATTTCCCATCAATAGGATTTAGGCATTTTTCCACTCTCTCATCCTCCTCCTCCCCCCCCCACCCAAGGTTCGTGTTTTAGCTACCATTAACGAATCCACAATTTCGTTAATGTTTTCTATATGATGATCGCTTAATCGAAGAACAATGATGATGATTGAGCCAAAGCTTTTTTCTCAATAAGGATTGTGTGATCCAGGTTCACCGGCTTCACTGCTTCACACAGCCCACAAATGCTTTTTCTTTAAACTTTCTTTTTCTCTAGTTGAAACTAGGGAACAAAAAATCCATCAAAACCTTAGCAGAGATTCTTTCAAAGTTTCTATTCAGAAAATAAAATTTAAAAAAAAACATGAATCTCGATTCGACACTCGAAAAGACTTTCTATAAAAAAAATATTTTTTTTTCTCTAGTTCTAGTTGCAATAATAAATCAACCAACACCATTAAAAAAAAAAAAAACTCTAGTACCCGAGAACCAGAAAATTTTAAAAAATAAAAATTTCTGAAGAAAAAACCTTGGTTAAATAATAAAAGTTGGTTTGTTTTATATTTTTAAAAAAATATTATTATTATCGACCAACCACCAGAAGAGTTTATACCACGAATCCACCATAGAATATAAAAAAATATTTTCCGTACCACAACCAACATTGCAAGAACAACAAGAACAAGCCGAAGAGAAACTTTTTCTATTCTTTATTTTTATTTATTTATTAATTTTTTTTTTTGTCTGTTGTTGTTCTTCTTGCTATTATTGAGTTACTTTGATAGAAATCAACCAAAAACAACAACTCTTGGAACTTTACTCTTGGATCGAATTCATTTAAAGTTCCAAAATGATTTTGGTAATGATGTCCTTTCCATTGATAACAACCACCAAGACATTCATTGCAACACAAACCAATTTTTGATTTTCAACAAGAAAAAAAAAACGAAACGAAACGAAAGGTTGTTGTTTGTCAAGTATCATTCTACTGTTTTTTTTTTTTTTTTTTTGAATAGTTCCAATTGGGTCTAGCCCATAGGTTTGTTTTTCTTCTTCTTCTGTTTATTGTTCCTAGGTCTTGGTATTGTTTGTTTTATTGATTTTTGTTTTTTTTAGAATGAAAAGTTGTTAATAGTTTTAAAAAAAAGGGGTTTCAAAGAAGAAAACGGAAAAAAAGTTTAATAGAACCTTTCAATGTAAAAATTTTTATATTTCTTCTCTCTTTTTTTTTTGAGCTATTGATTTTTTGCTCCACTGGAAGCTCATGAAAAAAAGCCCAAAACCACAACAACACTGTTTGTTTTTTTGTTGGACCAACATTGGTACCGGTCCTAGGTTTGATGAGTTTGTGAGATTCAAGCAATCTGTTACCGATTCTTCGTTTGAGAAACAAGAACCAGAGAATTCAATTTCTCATCCAATGTTTTGTTGTTGTTCGATTCAGTTGATTTTTTTACAATTTTTGTGGTTTGTTTTTGTTTTGGCGTGTGAAACTCAGATATTTTTTCATTTTGCTTTTTTGGATCGATATTCTCCATAGTTTTTTGAAGAAAAAAAAGCGTTGTTAGGCTCAAAATGATTGATTTGCTTTTGGTTGATTGAAGATTTGTTTCATCATGGCTTTCGAAACAAGAAAGCAAGCAAGCAAGCAAAAAAAATGAATTTTTTAAAACTACAATTTTGTTTTTCAAGTGTTTAATAATTCATGATGATTTTCTAAAACTAATCAAATAAAACAACTAAATTAATGATAGCTAGAGTTTTTTTTTCTTGTAAATCACGAGCCTATTATTTTCTATCGGTATCATCCATTAGGTGGATTATGCAGCCGGAGGTCGGCGTATAGCCCTGTTCACCTGTCCATTTTTTTTTCTGATTTGATCTTCATAAACTCTCAAAATTATTCATTTTCAGTTTGAAAATATCATTTTTGACATTTGACATTTTTTTCTTGTTGATCAGATTATTGGTTGTTTAAAGTATTGATGATTAAAAAAAAAAAAACGATCAAAACCAATCCAGATTGTTTGTTCGTTTGTCCTTCTTCCTCACTCATTCAATGCTCTAGTTTGATTTGCTATTAGTAGAAAAAAAATCCGAGTTGCTCTTCTTTTCTGAAAAAAAAATGGTTCTCCAATATATATTTTTCTACTATCGTTTGTATGATGTGAATATTTTTCTTTCCTACATTCGGATTTATTGGTTGTTATTATTATCAGTTTTTTTTTTTGTTATTATAGGTATTCCTCCTAGAACCAATATGATAGAAATGATAATAATGATAAAAAATTCACTACAACTATTGAATATAATGGTGAGAGATGGGAGAATCACGAGAAAAAAAAAACAAACAGAATTCTACAAGAAACAATAAAACTACAACAACATGAGATAAGTGAGCCCTATTCATTCATTCATACGAACAAACAAACAAACAAACAAACAAACAAAAAAACTCTGAAAAAATGATTTTATATTGCTTTTCTCAAGATTTTCCATTTTCTTTTTCTTCTTCTCTTCTATCTCATACATTACAATCATCATCTTGATTGTGATTGCACACTCTTGAACAACACTCTCCCAAAACACTGGCATACACCCAATGATGATATTATTTTTATCATCATCATCGATAATAATGATGTGATGAAAATAATATACACGATCTATATATATTTTTAATACGAGAATGAATGGATCGAACCAAAAAAAAATAAATAAATAAAATAAATAAAAAAACATTCAAAGCATTATCGATGAAATCTTCATTATAATATCACTGCTGTTAGTTTGTGTTACCAACAAAATTTATTCAATTCCAATAAAAAAAAAACTCTTCGTATATTTTCCTTGAATAAACTCCATTGGAGCTTGAAAGTTCGAAAACCAAAAAACTCTGGTTGTTGAGAGTCGATAAATAAAAATAAAAAACACCCAACAAGCTATGTTCTTATGAAAAATTTGAAAAACTAAAATAAAATTCAAATCTCAATCAAAGAAGAACAATTATGAAGATTATTGGAAGCTAGTTTTGTTTTCTCATTACTTGTATATAGATTTATGTGATGAACTCGATGATTTCTCAATAATTGTAAGAGGTTTTTTTTTTCCTGATCAAAAATAATAGGATCGCTTTGGTTATTTGTGTTTGTTGTGTTGGTTAATGTTTAGGCCTTCAAGCCAAACTTTTTTCCTCTTACAAACGGAATGATCATCATAATCGAAAATTGATTTGAAACATTATCTTGGTTTTTTTTTCACTCTTGAGTAAAAATTATTTTATTTCTTTTTAGGATTTCTTAGTTTAACTCGAATAATTTATTTCAGTTTTTTTTTGTTGTTATTGTTTTCTATTAGTGATCTTTTCAAGTGGTTGTTGTTGTTATTGTTATGGCTTAAGGGCCTTGTTTTCTTGACTGTGGCTGCTGCTACTGTTGACAATAATAACAATAGCAAATAAAATAAAAAATTATTCAAGTTAAATAACAGTTTTTTCTCTCCTAAAAAAAAACAAACCGTATTAAAGAGAAAATAAGAAAAAAATTGAATGTTTGCCAATTCATCGAATTCAGAAAACACCCATCTCAACAGAACATTTTAACTGGTCTTACCTGGTAGGCTTAAAAAAAACCCTTTCATCACAATTCTTATACTATCAGTGATATTTTTTTCCCCAATAAAAGCTAAATCAATTTTTTTTTAAACAAGAAACAAAATTTAAGACGATTCAATTAACTCACCGGCGATGAATCCACTGAATTTATTTTTTCAATTGGTTTTGGATTGTTTGCGAATGATGAAGCTTGTGTTTATTGAAGAATGTTTTCTTAAAAAACATCATCACGATTATCCTCAGAACTTTTATTCTGAAAAAAAAATCGCTTCAGAAATTGAGAAAAAAAACGATAAATTGCGAAAATTATTGATCTCTTGAAAGAATTGAAAGCCTACAGCTAAATCAAACATTTGAAAGGTTTTTTTTTTGAGGAGAGTTTTGCCGTTGTTCTTATATGGATTTAGATTTCATTTCTTCCAAGTTTTTGCTGCTTTTCTCTCAAAATTCTTCAGATTGTTGTTTGCATTTTGAAAACTAATGTAGATTCGATGAGATCGTGATTCGTTTGTTCGTTCTTTACACACTTGGTTTTCTTAAAAGCTTTTTGCAATATTTTTGTTTTTCTCTTCAAAAACAAAAAACAAACGAAAAAATCAAATATAAGTTTGAATCCAAATTCTTTAATTTTCATGTGAAACACAAGAGAAACAAGAAGAGACAGAGAAAAAAAATTCTCTTAATCTTGTTGTTTGTTTTATTTTATGTATTGAACAAAACATAAGCAAATGAATGAGATTTGCTAGCCTATCTTGCCTAGAAAAAAAAACTTTGTTTGATTTGTATTCTCTTAGTTTGCTTCAAAAAAAAAGAAGAAGAAAAAGAAAGAACTTTCTTCAGCCTAGAAAAATGAAGAGAGAGAAAAAAAAATCGTATCGAATTACACGTATTACACGCTTTGACGTTAGTTTTTTTTTTTTCTCTCGTCTAAACTAACAAATAAATAAACACAAAATTGCCTAAATGACACAATTTTTTTTCCTTTCAAATCCTCAAGCTAGTTTTATAATTCTAAAAAAAAAAAACCAAACAAACAAACAAGAACATTCTGCTGCTCGAAACACTTTGAAAAGTTTTGATTAGTCATTGATCAAACTAAACATATCGACAGCAATCAAGCAAAAATTGATTCAGATTAATCAGATTTGTTCTCTGGTGAGAACCGAATTCTTGATTAATTTTTTTTTTCATCATTATTACCAAATCCTACATTCATGCCGGCATTCAGTGAATCTTTTTCTGCTGTTGTTGTTTTTGTTGATTGAGCCGTTGTGGTTAATAATGTGAGAGAAGAAAAAAAAAACTTACGCTAAAGGGTAATTTCCATAAATTTATCATTAACTCTGATAACACTATTGAATCTTATGGTGTGTGTGTGTGTGTGTTATGAATACAATACCACCAATTGAACCGGGTACTTTGAACATGGAACACACACACACGTTTATTACCATAATAATGACATTTCTTCAGTTTGTTTGTTTTTGGTTAATTGAAATTAACAAGAAACCACCAAGATCCAAGATCCTTCAATCTCTATCATACTAGTAAAACAACTTCCAGTTTGATTTATTTTTTCTCAGAAATAGATGACTCTGTTTGATGATGCTAGGTGGCATGTTTTTTTTTTCTGATTGATCTAGCAAAAGAGTGAGAAAACTATGCCAAATCCTAAAAAAAAAGAAACCAGTGTTGGTTTAAGAGAAAGAGAGAACAAAAAAATTCTTGCTAAAATTATTGGTAAACTTTGGTTCTCTTAGGTCTTTCTTCAGAATCGAAGGGCACTGTTTGAAGAGTTCTATCATTAATAAAGATTTGTCCACTTGTGAAGTTTTTTTATTTATTTTAATTGTTCTCTGGCGTTAATTTTCAATTTTTAAATGTTTTCTGCTGATTTGTCGCTTGTTTTCTACCTAGAACATGGAGCTGTTGTGTTCATAAATCGGTTGTTTGTTTGTTGATTCAAATTCAGGGTAATGACTACTGATACAAAGAGAGACACACGCACACATACACACAAGTACAGTATGAGACAAACAAGAAGAAAAAGAAACATAAACAAAACAAACTAAAAAGAAACTAGAAAGGAAGAAAAAGAATTGACGCCGAACCGTATTGAGGCGCCAAAACGCCAAAACCCAAAACACACGCCATTCAGCCAATGCTATAAAACCGGCTGTTAGACTAGAATGAAAATTTTTTCTCTTCTTGGAATTTGTTTGTTTCATTTTTCTTTTCTTTTTTTGAGTTAGTTTCATTTCAATTTGTTTTTCTAGATTCTCAAATTTTGGAACTTGGGATTTTTGGGTTCCATTTGGAATTTTTATTGTTGTTGCTTTTGAATTTTTTTTATTTTATTTTTAGTTTTTCAAATTTTTGTCATTCAAATGATTTGTTTGGTGTTTGTGGTGATGGTAGTGATTCCATAATCTTATAAATTTTTGAAAAAAACTCATTGACTTCCTTGAAAAAACTGCTTCGTTGTTTCTCAATCAAACCAAATTCGATCATTCAATGAATAAGTGTGTGAAACTTTTGAAAAAAAAAATTCAAATACTACCTCAAACAGCAACAGTTCATTGAAGAACCTTTTCTCTTCTTGGCACCCAAGTCAAGAGAAAATCAATAAGAAGAAAATTAATCATCAGATTTTTAATTAAAATATTGAAAACAAAAAAAACCAATTTAATTAATTAATAAATCAATCAATTAATTAATAAATTTTTTTTTAACATGTTGAGAACACCAGGCTTCAAATATTTTTAAGAAAATAAATTTTTTTTAAAAATAATTTTAATTGAAACAACATTGAAACTTTGGCTTTTTCTATGATAGAAACTGTTGACTAAAAACTGAATTTTTGGTTGTTTTGTGGAAAAATTGAAAAAACGAAAAAGAAGAGAAAAATGAAATAATTTTGAATTAAAATATCATTTTCTTCAAATTCGAATTTTTTTTCTCTCGACAATTCTTTGATTCTAAAAAAAAAAATTCTGATTTAAAATTAATTTATTATTATTATTTTTTTTTGTTCGTTTGTTCTGGCTGTTTTCACTGTTGTTTTGGAATTTTTGAGTTTCTACTTTATTTATTCTTTTATTCTGATTTTTCTCCTCTGGATGGTGCAAAAACAAACTCAAACGTTACATTGAAACTTTGTGATTGAATTTCTCGGTGCAAAGAGAAGAAGAAGCCGACTATCAAATGGCTATGAAACCGGTTTGTTTTGTTTAATTTCTAATTTTTTTTTCTCTGCACAAACAAATTTTGATTTATGTTTCTTTGATTTATTTGTTTCGATTAAAACTTAATTTTCAATTTTTTTTAATTAATTTAATTTTCAAAAAAAAAATTTAACAAAAAAACATTGATTATAATTAGTTAAGGTTATCAAACCAAAGACCCGAGACTTTTGTTAATTTAAAAAAAATAAAATATTTATTAAACTCATTTTTACAATTAAAATCAGAAAATTGTTTTTTTAAACTTTTATCCTTAAAAAAAAAAAACCGGGAACCTAGAAAACGTGTCAATGTCAAACAAATCAACTTGAAACTTTGTTTCTATAAAGAAAAAGAGAGAAAAAAAATTAACATTGAAAGAAATGGTTTTTGAAAATAAACAGAAACCGCCGCCGCCACCACAAAAAAAAAAAAAAAAAAATAAACTTAATAAATTTTGACAGTGAAGCCGACATTGATTGGAATGGAAGTTTCAATAGCTCGCTTGAGACTACATCAGTCTATTTTTTTTCTATAGATATTTTTTGATGAATATTCAAATCGAAGGGTTATTATTTCAATTTTTTTTTTTTTTTGAAAATAAAAATTCAATAAACGTTTTTCTGATAATAACATTAAAATCTCAAATATAATATTAAATAAATTTATAATGTTTTTTTATTTTGGTCATTTCAGGACCCGAGAGAAAAAATAAATAAATAATGTTTCTCTTTTCTACGAAATCTAAAAAAAAAAAAATCTGAAATAATCAATAAGTTTAGGGTTTCTGTATTTAGGTCATCTATCATCGTCCCAATATTATTGGTTCCGTATTGGATAAAACGGAAATTGTGATGGCGAGAAAATAAAATAAACAAGCGTTTATTTATTTATCCAGTTCGTTTATCATTATTTTTTGTCATCACGATGTCTCAATCAACAAGAGCTATGTAATAATGTCTTTAATGTGTTTTCTACTTTATCTCTTTAGCTTTGATTATTTTCATTAAAAAAAAATTTTTTTTTCTTTTTTGATTTGATTCACCAGCTAGAAAAAACAATTTTAAAAAAATAACATGACATTAAAAATAGAGAGATGAAGTAAAATCATCTACAAACAGAGAAAAAGAGAAAAATTCTTCTGATATATCCGATCTGGGTTCTAGATTCTAGAATCTCTGATGTCGATATAATTATGTTAGCTTCGTTGTGTGTGTGTGTGTGCTTGTGTTGGGTTCGCTCCTTTCTAGTGGAGGTTGGTTTGTTTGATTATCACATCGAAATGGTGCAATGCTGAACAGAACAGCAGCCCAGACTTGTTTTGGCTAAAGAAAGACACAAGAGAGCCAAAGTGTTTTAAATAAAACAAATCTATCAAACAAATGAGATTCTATCGAACAATTTGACATGAAATTAAATTTCTTTCTCACTCTCTTGTTCTTGTTTAAAATTGAATTAAAAGTTAAATCGAACGGTCAGCATTCAAAGTTTATTCAAAGAAATGAACAACAACAGCAAAACTATTGAAAGTTTTCTTCAGAAGAAGAAAAATTTGTATTATTTCAACAGAACTGCTTAGTCCTAGTCTAACTGGGAAAATACGGGAAAAACTTCAAACAAACAAAAGAAAAACAATAATAATGTTATCAACTCCTAGGGTCTATTGATCCAAACTTGGCACAATTTTTTTTCTTACACAATAATAAAAATAATATTGTTGTCATTCTGGTTCTCAAAAAAAAAAAACCCAAATGACCAGAGAAAAAACTTGTTAATTGTTCATTACGTGTAAAAATAGAGTTTTTGAGTGAAGAACAGGGAAAAAAACTTGTTTTGTTTTTCAAAAATCTGGTTCTAATTTTAGAAAAAAAAAACTAGGGCCTAGGGTAATAACCAAAACGTTTTTCTACTGTTGTCGTTGTTAAAAAAAAAAAAACAAACCCGAGCTCTCGCATTAATCTTCAGAAGATTAATTTTTAAATATCTGTTTGTTTGTTTAGTAATTACTCCAAAACAACCAGTCAACCAAAATAAACAATGAGGTTTGTCACTAATTTTTTCCAAATTATTATGCGTCAAAAATTGAATTAAAAAATTCAAACAGTTTCAAGACTTTTTTTCTACTCAAAAAAAAAACTTTAGAAAACAATAACAAGAAAAAACAAGTTTTTTTTTTCAAATAACAACAATCGGGATTAAGAGAAACAAACAGAGAAAACGAAAATTTTTATTAGGATATTTACCGAAGACGAAAAAAAAAAAAAAAATGATAATAATAATAAATAGAATCTCCCGTACATACATATAGAAAATGGGTAGTGGAAAAAAAAATCCAAATTGTCATAAGCTTGTAATAAGTGAAAAAAGAAAATACTCAAGAGATTAATAAAAAAAACTTCACAAAAAAAAAAAAAAAAATTTCAAAATTCAACTGCAACAACTTTCTCTCTCCCCATTTCTATCTCGATCTTTGGTTCGCTTTTTGGATTTTTCTTTGGATTCTCGCTTTCTTTTTGGTTTGCTCTTTGGATGTTTCTCTGTCTCATTCTAATTTTTTCTCTGGTTTATTCACCATGTTCTTTGAATGGAATATATTTTTTTCAATTACAGTACTTGACAAAAATCATTATTCACTAGGAGGAGAAAAAAAACTAGAAATAAAAATAAAATAAAAATCCTAAAACATTCTATTTACAAACAAATAAAATCTTTGTATTTTTTTATTATTACTTTTGTTTTGCTAAGCCATCGAAATGGTTTTCTATTGAATAGTTTCTTTTGCTTTTTTTTTAACTATTCCATAAAGTATAGAGTTTAATATTTTTTTTATTTATATAATTTTAGATAAAACTAAACTTTTAGAAAAAAAAAACATAACATTACATTAAATAAACTAATTTAATTTTAATGTGAATAAAATTTTGCATCGTTTGATTTCTGACTGATTGCTATTAAACACTAATAATTTTTATTTTTACTGGAAGAATTTAGAAACCCAAAAGTGAGTAAATAAATAAATATTTTCCAGAACCACCACCACCACCATTAACCCGAAAATCATTGATGTGAATTTAATTTTTAAGTTTTTCCTTCACTCGAATAGCAAAACAAACGGCTGTTGTGTTTCTTCTCTCAATTTTTTGAAACATTGATGTTTTTTTTTTTTTTGGAAAAATTTAAGTATCAGAAACAAACAAAAAAAAACTTATGTCAACTCGATTTATTATAAACAAACCCAGAGAGCCCTCATATTTTAATCGATTGAATGCTTCTGAAATAGAAGAAGGAAAAAACATTTTTGGTTGATTTTTTTGGCTCGGGCCAGAAAGAAAACAACAACTAGGAATAAAACCCAAGAATCAGGCAGAGTATGTGAAAGTTTTAAATAAAAATTTTTTGGCAGAATTTGAATGAATGTTTCTCGAAAAAAAAAAAAAAAAAATCTAAAACAAATCATTTCTTTGGTAATTTATTTATTAAATAGAATTTGTTTGTTAATCGATTCTGAACTATTCGGAGATTGTGGTTTTTCATTATTTCTTGAGAATTGAATTTTTTTTTAAACAAACATTTTGTTCCTGGTACCAGGAGAAAAAAAAAGAGATTAACCCATTTGTAAACCGTTTTTTTTTTTACTCTGTCTCTGTCCCCTCAGTCTCTTGTTGTTTGGCTGAAACTCGCTCAAATTTTCCATTCTATTTATTGCTTCCTAAAAAAAAAAAAAAAATTATCAGAAAGCAAAAGGCAGGCAGGTTTTAATTGAAACTTTCCAACAGAAAAAAAGTCGGTGAACTTTGTCGCAAGCACGAAATTTTTCTTTTGAGAACGCGCGGACGTTTCCTCTATTCTTTGGAGAGATTCTCAACAAAAAAAAAAGCTCAGAAAGGATTTAGTGGATAAAAACAGAATTAATATTATTTTTTACAATTTATAGTAAAAAAAAAATAGATTTGCGACAACTTTGTTAGAGAATGAATGGAAAAAAAAATTGAAAAGAGAAGAATATTCTTGCATCAAACAATTTTCTATCTCTTTCTCATTGATGTTCGCATAATTTTAGTTTTTTTTTTTTTGGCCTTGTCTAACCGGTTGAACGGTTGGAAATAATGAATTCTATGTTTAAAACAGAGTTTCTAATTTTGTTTTTTTTTTCTTTCGTTCTTGTTTGGAGAGAAAAACAACTAGAAACGAACTAGAATTTGTTCCATTTATTTTGTATGGCTCATTGGTTTCTTGCTCTCTCTCTCTCTCTCTCTCTTTATTGTACACGATTGTCATGATCGAGATGACCAAAAAGATTAAAAAAAAAGGATTTTCCTTCTATTTCTTCTCGACACACTAGAACAACAAACCGATGAACACAATTTGAAATTTGAATAGAATCAAGGCTATCAAGACGATGGTGGAAAAAAAATCATCATCATCAAAACAAATTTCTTAAAATGTTCATTGATTGTTTTTTTATTGAAATTAAATTTTGTCTAGTTTTGGTGTGACAAGAGAATAGTAGTGACATGTCTCAAGCTCTATTAGCTTTCCCAGGATTTTCGCCAAAAATTTAAAATTCTTGAAAATTTTCTCTCAGAATTTTCTCAGCTTTTGGTTTAGCTTGTTGATTTATGATTTCTGTCGTGAGCAAAAAAAAAAAAAACCCAAAATAAATTATAGAAGAATCAGTTTTTTTTTCAAATTTTTCCAAGCAAATTGATTGAACACAAACACAAAGCAAACTCCACGATTTTCAACTTCTGAACAAAAAACAAAACTTGGAACAGAGAAAAACGTCAATCGAAAAAAATTATTTTCTGTTTGTTTCTTGAAAAAAATAGAAAAAACGATTTTCATTGGTAAAAAAAAATGAACAAAAACAACAACCGTTGTTGTTGTCTTTGTTGGTTCGAGTTTTAAATATTAGAGATTAGCGCTTAAGGATTAGTTTCTCTTAATTCATGTAATTATAGTGTGTGTCTAATATGGCAAAAAAAAAAAACTAATGAGAAGAATAAATAAATAAAAACTCTGGATCTCTCTTGTTATATTACTCTGGAACGAGAGCTTTTTTTCGAATTAGACCAATGACAAGAACCAAACAAGCTTTTTACGAGCGCACTGACGACAACGACGACTAAGCTCAACTTTTCAACAAATCTTGGCTTACAAAAAAAAAAAAAATTTTTTTATCAATATTGTTCACAAAAATTTTGTTTTTGTTTTTTTCATATATATATTGATTATTTTATCCTATTATTAAAATAAATTGTTCATAATTTTTGTCAAGAAAAAAAAACTGGCTATCCTGCTTAATTTTCCTCTCATCTCGTTCGGTTGTTTTAGCTGTTTTTTGTTTTGACCAAAAAAAAAAAAACTAGCCAATTCGAGATGTTAAGCCAAATATGTTTTCGTTGCCTTCTCCACCAGATTGAAGGAAACGAAATGAATGAATGAATGAATGAAAGAGTAACGTTAAAAAAAAGCTGCTGTATTATTACAACAACAAAATGGAATAATTCTTTACAAACATGTCTCACAGTGTTAAAATCTCAGGTCTTGCGATGCTTGGGCTGGTGAATTGGGAACATTGAAAGACAGAAAGAGAAAGAGAGATGGATGGAAAAGAGCTTAAGTTGTTGGAAAACTTTTCTCGTTGCTCTTCTTTTCAATTTGTTGTTGTTGTTGTAATTTTCTTTCTAAAACTTACTAAATATTAAGTAGAAAGAATATTAGAATTCTCGCTCTCACTTTCTCTTTTGAAAGAAAAGAAGGTTTTAAAAAAAATGAATCAATAATATTTGAATTAAAAGCTTAGAATAAATAATATTTAACAGCATTAAAAGAGCATCACACACACACACACACACACACACATAAACTGTTTTCATTGATTTCTAATCGTTTCATCATAATTTTTTTTATTTTTTCAAAAACCAAAACTTTTTCTTAAATACTGTTGGATTAAACGGGTTATCAATTCAAAAAAATAATATTTATTTATCATTTTTCAATTATTTTTTTTTCACAACTAAAAAAAATTTCAAGCTTTGGAACAGATTTTTTTTTCTGGAATAAAATAAAACAACATTCACCAAATTATAACAATGAAAAACATTATGTGAATGAACAACAGAACCTATTCGAGAGTTTATATATATATCAACAATGACAGCAAAAGAATGGCAACAAGAGAAAAAAAATTCTTTTGATGTGAAAGAAGAAGAAAAAAAAACGATTGAAAATTGAGCTAATTTTTAGTTGTTCAACTATTTTTTCAGCGTTTACACACAGTGTACAATCTAGAAGCAAATTTGGCAAAAAGAGCTGAATTTGGTTGTTTGGTGTTTCAAAGAGAACAAGTTTTGGCGTTTAGTTTACTGTGTGTGTGTGTGTGTTTTGGAGTGGGTTTTTCAATGCAATTTCAATGCTTTTGACCATTACTGAAAAACATTGACTGAGAAAGAGAGAGAAAGAAAGAGGAAGTATGAGAAAAGAATTCTAGTAATCGGATTCATTTTTTTTTAAATGTAGTAGTTTCATTTCTCCACCATGTCATCGATATTAACAGAATTGTTGTTTGTTTGTTTTTCATTACACAGCTATTATTTTATTTTTATTATTATTATTTGTTTCTCATAATATTAATTCTCTATTAAATAAATAAATATTTTATAAGCTTATATCTATCGACTCAAGGCATCTATATACAAGCTGATAATAGAAGCTCTACCCAAAAATAAAATCATTGATTGAAAAATGATGATGATGGAAAACAAAACAAAACGAAAGAAAAATATCCAGAGCCAGAAGAAAAGTTTTTTTTTCAAGTTCTTCAATCAGATTATTGAAAAACAACACCCCCTTCTCTTTTCTAAGGAACAAGTGATAGAAAGTTTGTAAAAAAAAAAAAAATTCTGGTGAAAGCTATCTACAAACAGACACTAGAAGAAGAAGAAGAAGAAGAAGAAGACTTTTCTTAAGAAAATAAAATAAATCACCAAATTTTGATAAAAATTTTATTTAGTTTGTTCTCTTCTGCCCATCTCTTCTGTCTCCACAATTTTGATTGAAGTGTGTGTGTGAGTGTTGATTGTGATTCTCGGTACTAAATTCTTTTACCAAAAAAAAAGCAGCTTTCAAGCTTTTTTGTTTTGTTTTGTTGAGCTCAGCTCGATTGAGCACAGCTCAAGCATTTTGATGAACCATAGATTGAAGTGTTAGTCAAATAAATGCCGGTCAATATTATTGAGGGTTTACTAAATAATATAGTAACAAATAGAGTGTGCTAAACATAAACAGAGAGAGAGAAAGTGAAACTGTTTGAAGTTTTTTTCTTGGTAAATCAAAAACAAATTATTAAAAAAAAAAATTAAAATTTTTAAAATTAAACTTAAATTAGAATTTTTATTGATTTAGAAAACTTTGCGACAATTCTTGACAATAAAATAGTAACTCTACTTACCCTGGAGCTATGATAGGGTTATTGAGGTTTGAGTTTTCTTCCTCTTTCTTTTACTCACGGAACGTGATTCTAAATCTTCAATTAAAAACGGATGATGATTTGAATAAATATTTTATTGAATGAAATTTTTCAATGTTTTTTTTTTCCTTCTTCACAAATGTTCAGATTACTAATAAGAAATAATATTTGGTTTGATACCGGTTTTTGTGTGGATATTTCTTTCTTAAAACGATATTAATAAAGTGAAATCAAATCGATCTACAACAAAATGTTTATTCTAATCGGAACAGAACGTTAACATGGTGAAGCATATGTGTGTATGTGTGTGTGTTTGGTTACACAATCTTAAAAAAAAATTTGAGACACAAAACACCCAGAGAGCATTCAAAAAAGAAACAAACCAATGTGTTGCAATGAGTGTGTTTGAGTTTGTGTGACAAACAAATTTGGTTCAATCAAAAGAAAAAGAATTGAGATCATCGCTAGTACTACAAGACAAACAATAAAATAAAATACAGAATACCAAAGCAGAAGAAGAAATAGAAAAAAAAAGAAGAAATAGTAAAAAAAAAAAAACAACAAATGAAATGATGGAAATAAATAAATCTTTCATTCAACTAAAATCAAGAAAAACAAACAAACCAACCAACCAACCAACCAACGAACAAAGTGATAAATAAAGAAGAGAAAATAAGACAAGAGATTGATGTTATATTAATGAAACATCATTACAAAGCTTTTAAAGAGGTTATTCTATTTTTTTAAATTTTTTTTTTTTTTGAATAAGATTTCTTTTGTTTAATTTGGCTTGATTCGTACCCAAAGCTCTTTCTCTCCATACTCCATAGCTCTTCAATTAAGAACCAAAATTAACATTGTCATTCTGTGTCTGCCTGTTTCTGTAGTGTTTGTTAGCAATTTCTTCTTTTTACTGTTACCGTGCTTTTTTAAGACTGAATAAAAAAAAAAAAACTAAACAAACTTTTCAAAAAAATTCATAGTTCTTGGAGAGCTCAGAGAGCTTAAACCATTGGTCATCAGATTTTATTTTTTTAGAATTTCGATCTCCTCTGCATCTTTTGAAAAAAAAAATAAAAAAATTTGATTCAACAGTAACAACCGTGATGTCCATCTTTCAGAGCCCTAGAATTTTTTTTTTTTTTTTTTCCATAACGAAAATGTTAAATGCATTTTGAATTTTAAATTTCAAGTTTTTTTTCTGAATATTTATTTATTTTCTTCTAAATGCTGGTCCCAAGGAAAAGAGAGAGAGAGAGAGAGAGAGAGAGAGAGAGCGAAAAAAATCCAATAAGAATATTATTATTATTCTGAATGTTGGATTTTTTTTTTCTCGTTGGTTGGTTGGTTCGTTTTCAATGTCGATTTCAAAGCCGTTTTCCTTTTGATCTTCCTTTCAACATCAATATTTCATGAGTATTTTCTATGTTGGATCTATGTTGCCAGTCTAATGTTATGATGCGTTTTATTCTTCTTCTTCTTGCTTTTAAACATTATTCTTGAATTTTCCATTCGTTTTGACTGGTAGAAAAGATTATTATTGAGAAAAATTTTTTTTTTTTTTTCTTTGGTATTCTTAGGGGTATTTATATGATCGAATACCCCCAGCAAAAAATGTATATGTCATGTTGTTGTTGTTGTTTCTGGTTCCTCTCTAGTCCTTCAGTCGTTTCGATCTATCGCTAGGGAACACACACTAATAGGCCCTCACTGTACATCGCCCGGGTATATAATATTTAATAATAAAGAATGTAAATAGCTATTATTATTATTATTATGAATGTATTATGTCTGTGTGTGTGTGTGTGTGTGTGTGCGAACAGCATTTGTTATGAGCCAACGATATGTGATGATGATCATCATCAATATGGATCGGCATGATGATGATGATGATAATAATAGATCACCAAACAATTTTTCAAAAGATTTTCTAGTCATTTCATGTCGGAATCGGTGTTGTTGTTGTTGTTGTTTGTCTAAACAAACCCATAAGGCCTAGGAAAATGAGGAGAGAACTAAGAAGAATGGAGTCCAGAGGAGAAAAAAAAATCTTTTCAGTCTTGTTGTTGTTGTGTTGCTTTGTTTTTGGGTACTGTTCCAACAACATCTATGACAAGACAAATCATAAATTTGTCTTTGTCGGGTCCGTGTTTGAGTTTTCTGTTTTTTTTCTCTCTCTCTCTTTCTCTCTGTCCAAGAATATTACAAACAAATGAAAATGTTGCCATTACTTTTGTTTTTATTTTATTTGTTTAATAAAAAAAAAAAAAAAAAACTAAACACCCAAATAATGGCCATAAACAAATGGACAACATTCATAAACCAAATCAATCTCTGTACGTGTGTATATTGAACTGTGATTTTAAGATTCAACAACCACACACACACACATTATCAATGGCTTACGGTTTTGGAAATATTTCCATCACACTATCTATGTAAAGCTATCACTGTTTATGTGTGTGTGTGTGTGTGAAATACTCTCTACCCACCTCCCAATACATTTGCCATCCGCGCACTAAATAACGATAATTCGAATGTCGTTTGTTTTGGAACAAAGATGTACCCGAAAATAAACCGGTTCTGTTTTGAGAAGCCCAACACAGCAAACATACCAACAACCCAAAACAATGATATAATGCCGATGCATTGAAAAGAAAAAAAAAACATAAAATAAAACTCTTATTTTTTTCCCAAGTGCGTGTGTTTCTCAAAAAAAATTGGAGGGTTAAAAAAACAGAAGAGGAGGAGGAGGAGAAGGAGGCGAAAAATACAAATTTTCTGGGCTCTTTCTCTTGGTCCTCATTTTCTAGTTTTTCTGATTGTTTTCGATTCGTAGTTTGGGCTTCATTGTTTTCAACTCGTTAATGTGCCAACAGCGAAAGAAGAGGAAAAAAAAAGAAAGTTTTTTTATTTGGTGTTGGTGTTGGGCTTTAAGTAATCTTTTTGTTGTCTTCGTTGGCTCGTTCTGATATTTCTGAATAGCTGTCTGTAACGGAATCTGGGAACTGGAAATGTTTATTCAATATGTGATACACACTTTTAGATTCATTCATTCATTCACTCACTCCCGATTATTTATTTCCATTCAACATGAAATACTGAAATTATTTAACAGAAAAATTGAGAAATTGATTTGAATAGAACAGAGAAAAAAAAAACCGTTCGAAGAACGACAGCAACAAACAAAACTGAATTCATTTTTTCAAACCATAAAACATTATTCTGTCAATAAATCTTAACAAACTGAATTGAACAAATCAATAAAAAGATCTTCTTGTATTTTGAATGACACGTTGTCAAACGATTGACGAGAAGAAAAAAAAAAATTGAAACTTTTTTTCTAAATTTTGAAGAAACTTGAATCTGATTTATTTCAGGTTTTTTTTTTATCAGGCCGTTTTCAAGAACAGAGATTAGAACAATCAGTATTCAATTAAAAATAGATAGATCGACTGGAGAAAACTATCGGTTGTCAACAGCCAAAGAGAGCTAAAATGGTTGATTGATGCGAATCGAATGGCAGGCTTGAAATACTATCAGTATGTAAGCGAGCAAACGATTCATAGCGTAAAACAAATACCCAAATTGATTCATAAATGAAAATGTTCCAGAAAAAACCTACCACTTTGTTCTGAGGGTTTCAAATCCAAAAACTTTCCAATAACTTAAAAAATAGTTGAAAAACGTTCTCTCTGGCCAAGACGTGTGTTACAAACACGTTGCCAAAAAAAACGTATATAATTTTTTTCAGAATTGAAATCGGAACCAAGAGAAAAATAACCTCTTAAAGTATGTTGGATAAAGTTTTTGGACGCCAATCAAATTGATTGTTGTTGAACAAAATTTTTTTTAGAAAAAAAAACCTAAACCTAGAGTTTGTTAACTTGGTTTGTTCGTTCGAGTTTGACTAAAATTATACGGTCTTTGCTTCTTTCAAAGAAGTCAAGATTGTCAAAACTTTAGATTGATGGTTGCCGTTTGTTGGCAAGAATCTATTATCGCGTCATATCATTATCACCCATTCAATTGATGATCAACAATCCAATGAATGAATCAAGGAAAAAAGAGAGAAAAAAAAACAAAGGAAGAATGAATTGAATGGCCCAAATAAATTAAACTTTTGATAACTTGATTTTGGTTTTTTAATTTGATTTATTTATTTTTTTTTTTTTATATTTTTTTTTCTCGCAACAAATCTTACTATTTTAAAGTTTTTTTCTTCACTCAAAGTCAATTAACAAGAGAAAAAGAGAGAAAGCAACGCGATTCATCATTTATTGACTTTGCTGGCTCTTATTCAACCAAACAAGATTAATCAATCAAACAAATAGAAGAACAGATAGAAAAGAAAGATGACCACTACCATTAACACTTGAAACCATAAATTTTTTTTCAAAAAAAAAAAAAAAAAAAAATCTAAGAAATAAAGTTTCTAAGGAAGAACACCGAGTTGACTGTCTAGTGGACAGTGTCCACTAGATCTAGGGTCGAGTTTGATTCTAAGAAAAATAAAAATTTTCTAGAGCTTGAATCATGATCTAAAATTTGGACTCATCAAGAAGAATGAACCAATTGAAAAATTTGAAGAAATTTATTTAGGTTTCAGATTGAAATGGAAACATGGAGTCTTTGTGTGTGTGTGTGTTTTGTTAGTTTATTTCATTCCATTCATCCTTCAATTCAAACTGTGTGTTCAGTACATTAAAATTATTGTTGCCAACAACAACGAATGGATCTTGAAAAAAAAAAAACAAACAGAATAGAAGAAAAATCAAAATCAAAAAAGAAAACCCAAATCGGAACCAGAAAAAAAAAACGAAAATTATGGCCTTATTTTTTTTTTTACCGTGTGTGTGTGTGTGTTTTTTTACTAGATTTCTGTTTGTTTTATAGCCCCGGCTACTCTAATGGACAGTCTATATGGGTTTTGTTCCGGAGATCAAGAAGAATCACATAAAATTCATTGAAATAGAGCTCGGTCTTTTATTCTTATTGTTGTTGTTGTTGTTTTATGTCATTTGTGGAAATTCTCTACCAGGTTCAAGAAAAAAGATCCATGGTCCATTGTGAAGAGAAAAAAAAACCAATGGAACAAGAAGCTGGAGAAGCCGGCTTTTTTCGTCAAGATTTTCTTCGTTTTATTTGAATTTTTTTTTGTTGTTGTTGTTCTTCGTTCTTTTATTCTGAATTTATCTGTTTGTCGTTCATATACGATGCTCCATCGTACAGCCATTGAGCTTAGAAGTTTGAATACAAATAAAAATAAAACAACCTCGTCGTTCATTTGGGGTGCTTTGTCGACCAACCAAAGTGGCTTGTTTATGGCTACAAAAAGCTTTTGAACCCAAGCAACTTGTTGATCAGCCAACGGAAAAAAAAAAACACTTCAACGTTGAAATTGTATTGTCAAGTTTTTTTCTGCTTCCATTATCAATTGAATCAAAAAAAAAAAAATCAATAATCAGATGATCATAAATATCCTGAATCGATAAAAGATCAAGATTCATGATAAATTCAAAAAAAAAAACTCTTGTTGTTTGAAACACAAATTTGTTCAGTGTCGCCCAACGAATATCATTCAGTCAATGGGATTCAGCATTTCTTTAAAAAAAGAAGAAAACTCTGCTCCAAAAAAGCTTTTCATTTTGAATTTTTTTTCTCTTTCTTCTTCTTGCTCAGTTTGGAATCAGAATTATTCTTCTTTTTTTTTTCTTTCTCGTGTCTTGGTTAATTCATAAACCATGTAAAATATTTAAAAAAAAAAAAAACTATTTTCAAGCAGAAATTCGAGAAACTAGTTTTTCTTTTATGCAAATTTGTTCAAAAAATTTAAAAATCAAATTATTTTGAAGAGAAGAAGAAGAAAAGTTCTCTTTAAAAAGGGTTTTTTCATTAGATTTATCAATAAATAATTTGCCAAATTATTATCAACTACGCGATAATTTAAATTTAGTTTTTTTTTTTCTCTCAAGAATTATTTCCCGAGAAGTCTTGTTTTTTTGGCTGAGCTCTGTGGTAAAATAAGAACATTAACCAACAGCCCATTAATAATGTTTTAAAGCATTTTTTGCCTTAATTTGGAAAATCTTAAATTGCTTGCACAAGTACCAGAGTTTTCAGTGAAAACTTTCTTCTAGAAAAATGTTTTTGGAAATTTTTTTTTTTTTTTTTGTTGATAATTTTAATGAAATTAGGCGTAATTGCTTTTTGTTCGCCAACCATTCGACAACTTTCTCCATTCAGATGATGATCATTTCAAGGTTTTCAAATCTTTGATTTTAAAAGACTGCTTAAAGAATTTAAAAGAACTAGAGTTTGGTACATCAAAAAAAAAAAAACTCCAACAGCTTCATTTGATCATGAGCTTAATTTTAAACATCGAGAACAAATTTAAAAAAAAAACCAAAACTTTCATTTGGCTTTGAACGTCAACTCTTCATCCCATAGAACCAAAGGTTTTTTCTCTGTTTCTCTTTCTTCTCAAGACCCGAGAATTACACTGTGTTTTTTTTTAGCTTCTCTCGAGTACTAATAATATGGGCCCAAGCGAATTTCCTTCCAAAAAACAGCAACAACAAGGCATTAATACAAAGATAATGATATATCGTTATGATTATTAAATTCCCAACTAAATAAAAAAAAAAAAAAAGCTTGTTGTTTTTATCATGGCGCTTGGTGGTGAATGGTCCTGTGAGCTCTAATGACATCTCCCACATATTCAATCAGAAAGCATTGAATTTGAATAAATGAATAGGAATGCACACAGTATGATTCGTTGAACACACACACACACACACACACACACGATACATATTTAATGACAACCAAGATTATTTGCAATAACTACGAATGATAAACTACGACTAATTACGTCTTGGGCCCTATTTTATTCTCTTTCTCTCTGGTTGTTTTTAACTAAATTTTTTTTGGCTCTCTCATTTGCTTAAGATAATGATGATGTTTGATTTGTTTTCTATAACCAATGAGTGAGAGAAAGAGAGTGAAAGCAACCTTTTTTCTCATTACTGTTCCGATTCAATGATGTTGATGGTTTTTTTTTTCCCCGGGTTCCGGTACCATCGTTAATTTCTCATTTCCCATCAATGAAACATTGGAGGAAAAAAAAAACAGTTTCAAGAGAGAAAAAAAACAAGAGATTAAAATGAAAAATTTGCAAAGCTTAAACTTGCAAGACAGCTAAAACCTAGGAAAAAATTGAACAAAACTCTCGTTTTTTGTTTTTTTTTTTCTGGTTTCTGTTCGGGTATTTACAATACCGAATAAAATAATTACCGCAATGCCGTAATGTGGTAGAAAAACATTCATTTTTTTTCTTTGGTCAAAACTTTATCATTTTGTTAAGGTTTTTCTACAGAAAAAAAATAACAACAAACTCTTAATATTAACTTGATTCAGGTGATGCATGATGATCAAGAATCTGGTAACCGATTTATTTATTTTTTCTTTAAATAAGCCATTCACACAAGATGGAAATGACCAACTTCTACTGGCAGTTTGGTATAATGCCTCCAGTTCTAATTAAAAATGTTTGATTTTTTTTCAAATATTTTTATCACTAAATATTACAACATTAAACCTTTTCAGTGTTTCCCGAGTTTTTCCTTCTTCCCCAATTCAATTAATTCGAATATTATTATTTTTATTTTTTCAAAATTTAAATTTTTTCAATTTCAAGTTCATTAGAAAAAAAAGAAGGAAATTTCTAGGTCTGTGAGGTGGTTTAGTGAAGAGAGGAAATTGTACGATTCATCCGTTGATCGAATGATGCTCATCATTATCATCATGGAAAAAAATTTTTTTCAAAACTCTTCAAAAACACTATGCTTGAAATGTTTCGAAAAAAAAATTGAACAATCTAATGAGAGCTGACTAGCTGATTTCAAAATTTTTTCTCAATAAAATTTCCTATACGAAAAACTCTGGAAAATTGAAGAGGAAATTGGAGTGAAAAGAAAAATTTGCGAACTAAAATCGAAAAAAAGTGTTATCTTAAATTCTTGTTGTTTTTTTTTTTTTTTTGTAAAAAAATATTAATAAGTTGAACTGATTGAAAATTTCGATGAAGATAGTGTGTGTGTGTGTGTGTGTGTGTTTCACAGTACAATCTTTCTAGAAAAATATTGAATTTTAAATAGAAGAAAAAAATTGAATTAATTTTTTTTTCTGTTTTTAGAATTGTAACTAGGAAATGTTATTCATCATCCTATTTTTAAAGAAAATTATGATCACAATGATTTGGAAACACTTTGATTTTTTAACACATTATCTTGCTTTTTTCTTCTCCTCTTCATAGACTTCATAGGACACAGAAACTGAAAATTCAAATTTCAAGTTGAAATTTTTTTCTTTGAACAACATACAGAAAAATATTTTTGAAATACGATTTGTTCATCAATGTTTTTTTGAAGTAGACACAGGGTTCTCATAATTTGAATTCTTGCTTCCATGATGATGGTGGTGAGATAATATTCTCTGGTTGTATTTCAACCATCGTATTATCATGGTAATCAGTAGTTTACATTGAAATAATATACAGAAGTTTTTTTTCAATATTACTATATTGAAACGATAAAATTTTTGTTCGAAACATATACGATTGAAAATCTGTTCGATTAACTTGGTTGGTTTCAGTTTTCAATTCCATAATTACAGTTATCAGTGGAAAGAAGTGTTTGGTGTTAGTTTAAAAGAAACATTTCGAAAACATATCGAACGAGTTATCAAAAGTTTAATTTTTTGGAAGAATCATCTTTTTTTTTTTCGATGAATTTTTTTTTTAAAGATAAATTACAGGTTGACGAATACAAAATCAAAGGAAAGGTTGAGAGGAAGTGTTGGAACACACATTTAAACCCATCCATCCATCTACACACACACACCAAAAATTTTTGTGTGATTTTTGATTTGAATTTCTTGTAAAAAAAATTCAAATCTTCTTTTTCATTTTTTTTTCCCAAATAGCTTTACATCAGAATTCGATGATAGAGTGCTTTGTTTGCTTTGTTAATTTGAATGCCAAACGAAACGGAACGAAACGGAACGAAACGGAACGAAACGAAACGAACGGGAAAAAATTACAAGCAACCAATAATAACACGAATCGAAAACTAGATTCTGTTTTCCATATTTATTTGTCATCATCAGAATAAGAGAGGAAAAAAAAACGCTCTCAATGATTTGACAATCAAGAACAAACATTCTCGAATAGGAAAAAAAACTGAATGTCAATTAAACGGTATTTTCATCAAAGATAACTTTCCCGTTCTCTTTTCAAAGCACACACACACACCGTGTGTTCTTTAGGGTACCAGTGTCGGTATGGTACGAGTGACACGTATCACTATAGTGAAGGGTGTGCATTTATTAAATTCATTCATCTGAAAACAGTAGCAAAGAAAATAATAACAACAACAACAACCCAACAAACAACCAGAACAAAAAAAAACTGCCTTCGGGCAAAAATTTCCAAAAAAAAAAAAATTTTTTGAATTATTTAATTCGGAGATGACGAAGACGATGATTTATGCATGAAGTGAGTTTAGGTTTTTTTTTTTTTTTTTTGACAAACGCTTTATCTAATTATAATATCTAGTGTTTGTGTGTGTGTTGGCATTTTCCATTTCAAGTGGAAGAATTATTAAAAAGCGAATTTTCTAAATATAACGGGAGTTATATCTTGTTTCCCTTGTTTGTTTGAATGCTAAATCGATGATTTTTTTTTTGGAAACGCTTTTGGTTCTCAAAAATTTTTTGATCTAAGAAAAATATTCCAAGAACTTGTTGGATTGTTTTCCATCTCCTTTCTCCAACAAGAGAAGAAGAATGACTCAAATCAGATGAGTTATTATTTTTTTTTTTTTGCTAAAAAATTTTTCGATTACAATTAATTAGCCATCTTTTTTATTATATATATTTTATTTATTTATTTATTTTTTTTTTGAGAGGAAAAATTAATAAAAAACGATTTTTCGAGATAAATCGAAAAATCTCTATTTTATGATTGAAACAAAACAAAGCAGCTGTTTTTGAAGAAAGAAAAAAAAAATCCGTGTGTTCAGGACCTGAACAGAGGTGAACATTGGATTGTTCATCGAATAGAAATCGTTTTGTTTGTTTGTCGATTTCAGAGAACACTTCTATCATTATAATTTTGAATATGGCCGTTTCGTTGATGATGATTCCCTGGGAGAAAAAAGAAAGCCAACCCTAAAGAAAATAAAGTTTTCTGATTATAATGATCATTCCATTATTCAAATTATTATTATTTTTTTCTAGTAAAGTCCAATAAATGGAGAATTATTTAGAGAATCACCGCCGTCGTCATTTTGACATTTTCAATTATTCACCAAACACGACATTCATTTTTGAGAGATTTTGACATTTTCAAATTATTATTTATTTATTTTATTTTATTTTTTTTTTTTTTTGCTTTTGGAACCAACAAGAAAAAAAATCGTAAATTTATTAATTTTTTATTTTAAGTCAAAAAAAAAAAACTTTATCATTCAATTCCTTTGATGGTTCATTTTTGTTGTCGTTGTTGTTGTTGTTGTTTTTTTTTTTTTTAGAAAACGCAAAATAATGAAACATTGTTTGATTCTGGTTTGTTGCTGATGCTTCTCCAACAACAAAAATCTTTTCAACAAAACTTTCTCACAAAGAATTTGTCTGAAAAATATTCTGAGAATCAAATTATTTTGAAAAAAAAAAACTATTCTGGAACAAATTTCCAAAAGTTTCGAACCAAACCATTAATTGTTGGAACGCATGCTCTTCTCTCATATTTTTTTCTGTTTACCTGTTTCAATTTGGAACAGGTATGAATCATCAGAAGTTTGAGACTAGAAGCATAAAGTATTCAGAAAAAATTACTGAACTTTTCTTTGGGTAGAAAAATTGAAAACCCTAGAAAAACACCTGCCAAAGATTTTATGTTGTTGTTCTTTTATTACGAAAAAAAAAAATAGTTAATCGAAAATCAGAGTGGAACGATATCGAACTCAATGTCGATTGCGATGTCACGAATATTTCGATATATCGAAATTAAAGAGAACAATCTTTTGCACGAAAATTGTTTTCTTTTCTTTGCAAAAAAAAAATGAATAATCGTTTTAAATTGAGTTTCATTAGTAAATTTAATTATTTTATTACAATTTATCAATAATTATGATAAAATTGTTTAATCATGTTTTTAGTTATAGTTTTCAACAAAAAAAAAATTGTTTTTTTTCTTTCTAATTTCCTCATTTCGGACAGTGGTCAGTCCACTGATTCCATTGACAAACAGCAGCTAATCTTTCTTCTTAATTTTTTTTTTTCAATAAAATTAATTCTATTTTCTTGTTTTTTAGATGAATTATTCCATTGAATGATTGGTGAATGGAACTGAATAAACATCGAACCGGGATGCCACAAAAAGAGAGAGAGAGAGAAGCCAAGCACCAAAGCTGTAGCACACAGTTGGTAGCAACAGGCTATAAACAAATCGATGATGAACAATCTGATGATCTCAAGATAGAATGCAAACATCGATCGATCGATGAATCAATCGTGAAGAAGAGCCAAATAAACCAGAATCGGGTTTAAACAACACATTTTTCAATAACGATTTCAAGCGAACAATAAACAACAACACTGATTTGCTTGTGTTGTTTGACTGTTGGTTCTATTCATTTCATTTGTTCACTGATTGCTTGATTTCTTGATTCATGCACTCGTTCACTCACTCACTCAATCACTCACTCAACCATCTATTTGACTTTGTTTCTATTCGATTTCAATTCTTATATGATGTTGTTTTACATTCTCTTGCAGCCATCAAATGAAATAAAAACGAATCAAAAAAGTAGAAGAAGAAGAAAAAATTTTTCTTGCCACTATCGACCACGTTCTGTATGCAAGCATGCATCGATTTATTTATTTATTTTTCGAGCGATTCGAAACATGGATCCACACATTGAACACTTCAGCAATTAAAAAAAATGCTTTCGTTTGTCTTTGAAACTATTTTAAACAAAATTTCCTGTTTTTTTTTTTTTTTTGATTCAAAATCAACCAACGACTGATTGAAAATTAATTCAATCTCTCATCATAAAACTCTTCGATTTAGTTGACCTAAATCATTGGCAGCCACAAGCTTTTCGGTTTTTTTTTCAAGCAAGAGATCAATAAGATTATCGAAAAGAATCTTAGAAAAAAAAACTTAAATCATGATTCAACCACATCTAGTGAGAGAAACCACCTAAGGTTGATTCAAACCAAAGAGAGTGAGAGAGCGTTGAGCCTAGTGGACAGAGTTTGTAGCGAATCATCACAGACAGACAGACAGACACACACACACTATATATATGGGTGAATAGCTTGCTAACAACAGTAAAAATGGTCAAAAATTTCGAACTGATCGATGGAGAACAATCGTCAAATACATTGGAAGATAACAGAGAAGAAAATGATTCGTTTCAAAATTCGAAACAAATGATAAATTTTGGATCATCTATCATCTTTGATGGTCCAAAGATCACTGACAACAATCGTGAGTTATCTGGAGTGTCCCGTTGTTGGAAAGGACAACGGGAGGCAAGTGAAAACCTAAGACCCGAAAGAAGATCCGATTGGAAATTTTCGGTATCATCACCAACACCAGCACCAGCAGCAACAACAACATCATCATCTTCTATTTCTTCCACTATCATCACCACCACCACCACTAACACCATCACCGCCACTAGATTGAGGTCAAATTTGAAGAATTCTGATTCTAGTCGTCATCACCATCGTCGACAGCAACAACATTATCAAAAGACACTAGCATCATCATCATCATCATCAACAACTTTGTTCTTCCATTCATCATCATCATCGATATTTCATCAACTTAGAAAGAGACGTCAGCTCTCATTCACCGTTCCGACAAGGAGAAGAAGAAGATTGAAGAGAAAGAGAAGAAATCGATTGGAGATCGATAGTTTTTTTAATCGTTGTCGAATCGATTGTTTCGATTATCTTCCAGAGCAGCAGCATTATTTCCATCACCACCATCATCGTTATTACAGCAGGCACCATTATCGGCTACAGCAACGTCAAAAATTTACTCAATTGATGAATTTTTTAAACAACAGTGTTTTACTGTTGTTTTGGCCATCGTTTCAATTGTTGTTTTTTCTACTACCATCATCGTCGACGTGGACATCGACATGGTCATCGTTGACCATATCCTCCTCCTCCTCTTCCTCGTTATCATCATCATCATCATCACCAACATCATCGGTATTGTCATTGACATCGAAATTCATATTGTTCGTGTTGTGTTCCACCATAATAAACCAAAAACTATCACTACCATTATTTTGGTCAACATCAGAGCACCATCATCGGTGTTTCATCGAACAAATTGACCACCACTGGTGATATTCTACTCGGTGGATTGTTTCCCATCCATCAGAAAGGTAATGAAAATTTGAAGCACATCGATTAATTAACTTGATTTATTTATTTATTTAATTAAATTAAACTTAATTAATTAATTACTTAACTTAACTTTGGGAGGAAGAGAGAAACAAAACAGAAAAAATTCTCTCTGTTTTTGAAATAAACTCCAAAAACATGTCATTTGAAAAAAGAAATTTTTTTTCAAACATCGTTTTTTTTAATAGGTCAAACCGAAGTTGAAATCGACTGTTGGACCATAAATTTTTCTCTACCATGTTCTGTCAATTAAAGTGTATTCAATCAATCGTCAGGTGAATGAGATCTAGGTTGACTATTTCATTCAATAAAATCAAACCAGAAAAAAACTTGACCAGCTTATCAAGTTGACAGGACAATCAAATTGAATCCTCTATTTAATTCTGTTTTACTAGAATAATATCCTTAAGGTTTCAGAAAAATAGAACAAATAATTTATTACAAATTTCTTGATCATTTTCAAAAGAAAAAGTTTTTGATTAAAAAAAAAAACCAGGATTTTTGGTTCAATTAAATTTGTGTTTGTCGGCCTTGTCCAGTGAGCCCTAACTGTGAGAATTGGCACAGAGCAAACACTTTCTTAGGTTAATGTTTCTCCGCTGGAGAAAACTAGGCCTTTACTAGGCCCAGTAAAAAAAAAAAGAAAAAAAAGAGAGATCAAAAACTAGAGGAAACAAAAAACAGAGTAATGAAAATCATTAGAATTCGGTGTCTATTAGCTTACGGGCTGCTAATCTCCGTAAATAATAATTGAGATAGATGAGCTCTCTAGCTTGGAACCCGAATTTTGAAGACTTCACAACAACAACAACAAAAACAGCAAAATGTTTGTTGTTAGATGTGTGATTTGATTGTTGTAATGTTGTTTCCCATTCATTTATCAATTTATTCATTAATTTGAGTGTTGTTCTAATAACAATAATATTATTTGAAACCGTACGTTTTTGTTTTTTTTTTTTTTCTTCTTCCTACTATTATTATCATTTCAGTTGTGAAAAAAAAATAAAAAATAAAAATATCGCTCGGCGCCATCAAACAACACTTCTCAGTGAGTTTTTTTTTGGTCGATGGGCGAACCAGGAAAAAAAACCCAAAACGGCTCCATTAACGAACGAGCGAACCGAACGAACGAACGAACATCCAACCCATCAAAATTAATTAGTAATTTATGAATTCCAGTTCGTTTCGTTTCGTTTTCGTTGATTTGCTTGATGTTTTTTTTTGAACAAGTTCAATTATTGTTGTTGTTTTTTCTTGGCTGCCTGTTCAAAGATCATTTATCTATGAGAATGTGTGTGTGTGTGTGTGTGTGTGTGTTTGTCAGAATGTGAAAACTCGATGCCTTACCAAATAAAATTACAGAGTTCTGTGCTGTTCTTGTTGTTGTTGTTCTAGAATCAATTTATTATGATTTTTTCAGGCTTGTTAGTTTTCAAAATTTTTTTTATTATATAAAAATTCATTTGTAATTGAATAGAGAGAAAAAAAAATTAGAATGTTTTAATCTTTGAAATTTAAATGGAAGCAGAATAGTTTTGCCAAAAAAAAAAAAGTGGATAATGGAGCTCAAACTCAAGCCTGAACTCATCCCAGACTATCAAGACCCACTAGTTTTTTTTCTTATGGACACTTGTTGATGAGTTTTTTTTTTTCTCTGAAATCTGAATTCTGTTCAGAATTTTCTGAATCAAATTTCCTATCAAACAATGGTTTTACTTTTGGTTTTTAAAGCATTTTTAAATTTATTTAAAAAAAAAAAACTTAAAATCAAACAGAAACCGTTTCTTAAAATAAACAAAGCTTAAAATAAAAAAAAAACAACAATAAAGTCTTTTTTTTTTTCTTGAACCGAAAAACTCGGTCAGTTTTTGTTTTCGATGCGTTTGAGACGTCGCTGAATGGTCGCTGGTCAAATGGTGAAATAGATGATGGAATCATTGACGCCAGCACTGGGTATACTACCTTGAATACTGAATATTGAATTCCGATTGTTTTATCGTGTCTGTGCGAGGCAATATTTAATTTTTTTTTTCTGGTGTCTTGGGTGTTCACATTTCTTCTTTTGATAGTTTGTGTGGTGTAGACTGTGGTGAAGACTCTAGCTTTTTCTCTAGTTTCTTTAGTGGTTCTGCGTTCAATGTTTCAACTAGTTAGCAAATTTGGTTCATGAACTAGAGAAACAAGCAAGCAAGCAAGCAAGCAAGCAAGCAAGCAAGCAAGAAAACTGCCGTCACTTTTATTTGATTGATCGAATAATGAATGCTGTTCCATGTTGATTTCATTTTTTCTAGCCCGAAAACAAAACAAAACAAAAAATTACAAATCGGGTAAAACAATTGGCGATGAAATGAACCAAAAGAAGAACCAATGAAATCCGTTACGAGCATTCATCAATGTGAACACGCACACAGTCAATCACCACAACAACAAAAAAATATACACCACCACCATAGTGGACACTTCACCTCGATAATACTACTAGACACCGAATAATTTTAAATATTTTCCAAGCACAGATACATCAAGACACTTCGGTCACGTATCCAAGGTAGGACACTCACGGCTGGCTTCAATGCAAAAACTTCGTTGAATCTGCTAAAACTGAATCAAATTCAAAATCGGCTTTGAAAATCATCTTTGATTTTTTGTTTGTTCAAAAGCGTTCCATTTACAATCAGTCTAATTCAAATTGATTTGAATTTTTTGTTGTTGTTGCCTATGGTAAATACTGAAACTATTTTTTTAGAAATAGAGCCCATTTTTTTTTTTTTTGTTTAATTGTAGGGTTTTTTTTTTAATACTTGCTTTTCTCTAGTTTCTGGTCAACTGAACGAAATCAAATGAGCGGATAAGCTGTCATTATTGTTATTATTTATGACCTAAAATAATTACCAAAATTTTAACGTAAAAATTTTTTTCTGATGAATTTTTCTCTTTCTCGGCCAAATGAATACAGGCTATGTGGCCCAAATTTTTTTTGGCGCCAAGTTCCAACAACAGCAAAATGAGAAACCAACGTTATTCACGTTGTTCAGCCATTGTGATTTATAGCTATGCATGATTGAAAAATTAATTTAGTAAAAAAAAAATTAAATGATTGTTTCACCTTTGAAATCCGTTCCAAAAACCACACGGTTGAATTGAGAGATTTTTTTTCCTCTTTTAATATATTAAGCTCGAGTGTTTTGAAGTATTCGACTTGCTGAAATGAATTCTATTGAAGAGATGTCTGTTTTTTTATATCCAAACTCGTTATCCATCCTACCACCAATCAACCCCAGCTAGAAGCCGAGAATTACAGGTAAAACTAAATCAATCCAAACTTAATGAAGCCGATTGATGATGACGATGATCAGTTGATTGATTAATTAAGCCTAAAAAAAACAACCTAGAATCAATCAATCAATGGAGTGAGAACAAAAGCGATGTTCGATCGCGATCGTTAAAAATTATTTTACTGTCTCTAGTCACTAATCAAATCGATTGATTACGCTTTCTATCATTATTATTTATACGATGCTAATAATATTAAACGATGTTTCTCTAGCTTGAAAACAATGAGTTTGATGAGAAATGTTAGAAAAAAAAATCAAACAAATTAGCTTCTTTGTTTTTAATAAAAAAAAAAAATGACAAAAATGTCATCGACTTTTGAGGTGTTTCAATCAATCTTTTTCCACCTTGATTGAAATATCATCGAACAACTGAATGAAAAAAAAAAAAAAAAAAATGTTTCACTCACTCAACTCTTTAATTCTCATTTTTTTTTCAATCTAATTTATTTAGTTTTGTTTAATTTTTTGTTAAATATATATATTTTTGCTTTGTTATCTAAATTGAAAAATTAGAAACCCAAAGATTGTTTTTTTAAAGAGAAATTTCCATTTTTTTTTAGAGTGAAAACAAACAAACACTACGAGAAATGGTGTTAACAGAACGGAGCAAAAAAATTTCTATTCTCTTTAATTAAATTTTAATTTTATTTTCTTTAATTTAATTTCGTTCCAGTTTTTTTTGTTGTTTTATTTTCTAGCCGTTTTTTTTTTTTAATTGAATTCAACTGCTATTTTGCTTTGTTTTCTGGTGAATTTACTCTCTTTCTAGGGTCTAGTCTTTAGGTCTAGGCTTAAAGTTTTTTTTTCTTTCTAGGGCTTGTTGTTCATTTTTGGTTAGCTACTTTTTGGCTGTTGTTGTTCGACTCTTCATAATATATTTGTGATAATATTGAATAATATAGTTTTTTTTTTTTTAAATTTAATTTTAAATTCAAATTAACTTTTTGTTTTGTCTTCTGGGAGATGAGTAGAGAAACAAACAAACAAACAAACGATGTGTTTGTGAGTCTGGGCTCCGAGTGTTCTGGGATCTCGATTCGCATTGGCATCAGCAAAGGAAATTTGAAAAAGTTTTTCTTGGTCAAACTTTTTTTTTTTTTTTTTGCTAGATGAGCTTGAGAAGCTGGTTGTTTGAAAAGTTTTTCTCTGGCTTTTGCTAGATTCAAATAGATTTTCTGACTTTTTAAATAAAGATCGTTTATGCTTTTTTTACAATAAAATGTTTTTGAATTCTTTTGTTCTAGGTTTCAAGTGATTTTCAGGTTATCTTTCATATCGAGAATTTGAAGACCAAAAAATAAAAAAACTTTTTCTATATGAAATTACATACATACACGTGACAGTTTGCTTTTAGGTACTTTTATTTTTAATAAGAAAGATAATTTTTAATACAACGTGGTTGCTAGTCAAAACTGGACTGAGCACACTGAGCAGACCACGCTGGTTTTTTTAACCATGCTAGGCTGCTCAGTGGCCTTTCATATACAATGTTTCATCAGTAAACTAAGGGCAATTTCAATCGTCACATACACACACACACACCAACAACAACAACAACACTTGTTGATGAAACCCGGGATCAAAAAGAACAAGAGATCAAAAAAAGAAATGGCAAAACTGAAACCAGATTTTCATTTGAACAACAACCAAAATTTTGAGAATAAAATCTCTCTTTCTCTTTGTTTTCTCAGCGTATTTCTTTCCGTTTTTTCTTTCATTTAGAAGCGAGAAAAAAAATCTGAAAACAGTTTGCAAGAAAAGAATTTGCAGCCTGCTCTATTTTTTTTTTTTTTTTATAATATTATTATTTTTGTTATATTCTGCTTTCGCTTGTTCTCGTTTTGTTGAGAGAGGAGAGAAAAAAAAAAATAAAAATATGAAGAAGTTTCTTGTTTGGTCGTTCATTCCATTCCATTCCATTCCATTCATCTAGTTCTTTATTATTATTTCTTTGAAATGATAAAACTTTTATTTCTTTCATTCTTTCCTTCTCTCCGAATAGAACAATATTAGAAATGCTAGAAACAGAAGAATACATATAACAAAAAAAAAAAACCCAAGAATAATAAGACGAAACTAGTCAATTTAAGTTTGAAAAAAAGATGGTTCCCATCTCCATTTTTCTTTCAAATATTCTTTTTATTGTGTTTGTGTGTGTGTGTGAACTTTTATAAACAGTTCTCCATTCGCCAATCTTTTTTTTCTCTATTCTCGACCAAAAAAATATATAAAATAAAACTAACCAATAAAAAAAATAACAAATATTTTTCTCAAACATATAACGTCGTATGTGGAAAGGAGAGAGAGAGAGAGAATGTGATGGGGGGAGGAGAAGAATGGGGGAAACTGAGAAATAAAATAAAAATTAATTGATTGAAATAGAAACCAGATTTTTTTCTCTCTCTCTCTCTCTGGCTAGGCCTTCGAGAATGGGTTTTAATTTTCTGTTGGTTCGAATGTGGTGTGTCTATTTGCTTGTGTGTGTGTGTGTGTTTGCCGATAAAATAATAAGACTAAAACTACACCACCACTTCTGGCCAGTTCAAAAAACGAACTAGAAAAAAAAAATCCTTTTTTTTCTGGTGCTCAACCAAGCAAACGACGGCGAGCCTAAAAAAAACTTCCCAAACTGTATGCTCAAATATAAAATTAAAATCTTTTATTACTCTATTTTTTTGAGAATCTAGAATAACCTAAAACCACAGCCTGAACACAGCTGGCTCGTCTTGAATGATGTGGAGAAAACAGTTTCTTTTCAAATAGGAAAAAAATTTAACAAAGTTTTTTTTTCTCTCTCTTCTACGAGAATTCAAGAGAAAAAAGGTCGAGTGTTTTAGCCAAACACAATTATCCACTTGTGAGCAAAAAAACAAAAAACAGAAACTGCAGACTCGAGACAGAATCGAAATTTCCTAAAAAATTTTCTTCAGAATCTGATTCCAATGCCCAAGCATGCCTGTCTCCGAATGTTTGATTAACCACTTTACGCATTTGCCCGAACTCAGTTCGGGCATGCATAGCGTGCAAATTTGCGATTGCCCGAACCCAGTTCGGGCATGAATAGGTACTTAATAATAATAAGTAATTTTTAAAATAAAATAATAGGTGCTTTAAGTGGTTAAAACAATTAAGACAGTGATTAGAAAGAATGTAAGACAAGAAAAAAAAACTAACAGAATGAATTTTAAGAATATTTTTTCTGCTTGCCATTGTCACACTCTTCCTCAATGAACGTTTCTCGATTCTCGATATTCGTACAGAGCGAACAAGCTTCAAAAAAACAAAAACTGAAAAAAAATTGATCTATTGAACCAAAGTAACTTTCTGTGTTTCGAATCGATTGTGAGAACTTTTCTTTTTACCAGAAATCTATACACTTGAGTATCATAAATATTATGAAGATATTACAAATTTATAGCGTTGAAACAAAACAAAACAACAACAAGAAAACAAATGATCATCGATCTTGACAACGTGTAACAAACCAAACCAGAGAGAGAGAGAGAAAAAAAAGTGTGCGTGTGTGGCTAAAATCCTAGGGATCCCTAGAAAATAAATAAATGAAAATATTCCGATGCCAAAAACCAGAAAAAAAAAAAAAAAGAAGGCAAAAAAACCAAAACAACAACAACAACCAGCAAAAATCCAAAAGAATAGATGGAAATATAGATATTTTATTTCATTTTTTTTTTTTTTTTTTTTTTCTCCCTCAAAACCCATTCCTTCAGAAGACTTTATTTCACTAATTTTATCCACTACTATTAGTAATAGTTTTTTTTTTTTTTAATATTTTTATTTATCTTTTATAATAATTAATTAATTTTATTTCATTAAAAATAAAAAAAAAACTGATTTTTTTTTCAAGTATTTATTTGAAAAATTTTTTTAAAAATTATTTTTTGAAAAAAATTTTGGATTAAAATTTGGATTCAAGCCCAGTGTATGTGCCCGGGTGTGTGCCCGTGTGTGTGTGCCCGGGTGAATTTAGAAAATTCGAATGCGATGCATGAAAAAAAAAGAAGAAAAGAAAGAAAACTCTTCGATTTTTCAATAATCCTTTGGTTTGATTTTGGTTTGAAATTTCTGAGAAACTTTTTCCTCTATCTCTCTCTCTCTCTCTCTCTGCTTCTTTTTCTTCTTAGAATTTTATAAAATTTCCGCTTCATAAACAGACTGAGAACAAGGACTAATAACAGGACTAGCGAAAAAAGAAACTAAGAAATACAGAGAGAGAAAAAAAAACCAAATCATCAAGTTGATTGTTTCATATTTGAAATAATAATTTCCGTTGAATCTCTTTCATCGTCGTCTTCAAAAATTTAAAAATTATTAATTGAACAAAATAAAAGAATCAGAAAGAAAAGAAAAAAAAATTACAATTTTTGTTCCAAATTTCTTTTACTAATTAATAAAAATAATAAATTTTTTTTTCTTGTTAGTTTACAATTAAAAAAATAAAAATTAGTTTTCATTAAAAAAAAAACTAACTCTTTTTTTTGGTTTTTTTTTTTTTGTTCTTCTTAAAGGCTTTCTATTCGAGTCTTTTTTTCCGCTCAGCCTTAATCTTGGAACAATTTTTTTTATTTGAAAAATCTTGGTCTTTGGAAAAACCAATTCGGTTTTGAGCAACCGGTTTTTTTTTAAATTCATTTAAAATTGACAAGTTCTCAGATTAGATTTAAAAAAAAATTAATGTTTTTCTAAGTGCATTCTCTTCACTTGGCTTAAACCACACTCCATCTTATCTCCCTGTGTTTTGAAGTCGATGTTGGTTGGCTTGGCTTTGGTGTTGATGAAAAATCCGAGAAAACTCATTAATCATCATCATCATTGTGATAATTCAACACAACCAAGCCTCTCTTGGTATGTTTGCAACGAAGGAGAGCAAAACATATCATTACAAATCTATTAGCAATGGATTACAATCATTATTATGATGATGATGATTATTGTATGAACACTAGAAACACATTCAAAACTAAACACAACTACTATTAGACAAATCTATTTATTACAAATTAATAATTAAACAGAGACAAACAAAAAAAATCATTATCTGAAATTATTCTTCCTAGATGAACAGGACAATTTTCAATTTTGAATTTTTGGTTTGGATTTTATCTTCTTCGTGTAAGAAAAATTTTTTTTCTCCTCTGAAATTCTTACAAACGAATCAACGTTTGTTACAACCGAAGAAAAAAAAATTGCGTTAATTTTTAATTTTTTTTTTTTTTTGAACTGAATTTAAAAAAAAATTTAATTTTCAATCAAAACTTTTTTTTTAGAATTAAAAAGAAATTAATTTAATTATCGCCATTTGAGAATGAATGGCTATCTTGTTTTTTTTTTACCAATCCTACGAGTTGGTATTTGTTTGAAGAAAAACTTGACAAAAGTTTTACAAATTTTATTCAGAAAAAAAATATTGGAAATTTAAAACCTAAAAAAAAAAAATTTTTTTCTATTTATTTTATCTTGTTTTTGGAACAACCAGGTTCCAAAAACAATTTTCAACCAAGTTTAAATAATTTTTTTCTTTCTTCACTCGCCTAATTAAATAACCAAATGGATGGATGAATATGTTGGAGAAAGGTAGAAAAAAAAATTTGAAACATCAAACATTTTGCTTGACTTTAATTTGATTTGACATTTTTTTTTTCATCTGGTTGGTTGTTGTTGTTGTTGTTGTTCCGCTTTTAAACATTCAAAGCAACAAATTTAGCTTGATATTCTTCTGTTTTCTATTATTATTATTATTATTGTTATCATCCCCTGGAATGTATCCAAATGTAAGTGACAGTTATTTATTTATTATATCTCTTTTCTCAAGCTAAATTGAAGAAGAATCTGAAGAATAGAACGAAAAAAAAATTCTTCTTATTCTTAAAACTTGTTTTAAGCGAAAGCGTTGAAAAAATCAACCAGTTATTATGTATTCGATTATGAAAATATCAATGTGTTAATAATCAGAATGTGTAATGTAGGTTCATTTTAAATCTGGAAACTTTGTCACTTTTTATGTTGTTGAGATGATGATGATGAGAAGTTGAGCTTTTTGTCTTGTCTGTCTTTCAATGATCCGCTCATCAATTCATTTCAGAATTAGTAAATCATAGTTTTTTTTTGTAGTTTGTTTTTTGTTTCTCATTCAAGTTTTCGATGTTTTTGTTTTTTGTTAATATCATTTTAAATGACATTCTCATCAATATGTGATAATAGTAATAATAATAATGATGATGATCATCATCATAATAATAACATAGAATGATATACATTAATGGCACACACACACAGAGAACCTATCAAATCCATTCTCCTTGAAAAAAAAAGCCAGAATACCGATTAGTATTTCGCACCATTTAGTGTTACTATATCAAAATCGTTTGAATCTTTATTTATTTATAAACTTTTAACATCATTAGTTATCATGATGATCATCATCTCGTTGATCCTGATAGAAAGAATGATTGGCCTCACTGAACTTGTGAATCCAATCACCAAAAATAAACATTGTAAACACATAAAAAATAATCTACTACTCTGTAGTAGAATAGAAAATTCAAAGAGAATGAACTGAATGGAATGAGCTGCTTAAAAACAATCATTCAATTGATTTGATGAAGAAAATCGAGTAATTCAAACTATTCTCTGTCCACCGATACTGATACAAAGTGTTTCTCTCTCTCTTCTCCTAGGATACCAATAACATAATTTTTCAAAAAAAAATTAATGCCGGTATTTCTTCGACATCCACAAATTGTGACAGTCATTCAACAAAGAGAGAGAGAGAGAGAGAGAAGAAAACCCATCAAACCAGAATCTGTTAAATAAATAAATAATTTCTCGCTAGGTTTCTGTTGTTGTTGTTTTCTTGGTTTGAAGTCAATTATAATAGATGTCAAATAATAGATTTAGTACGTTTTTTTTTTTTTTAGCTAGTTAGTTAGTTAGTCCTGTTTGTTGTGGGAAAACAACAAACAAACGAACGAACGAACGAACGACGACGAACGAACGAACGAACGAACGAACGAACGAACGAACGAACGAACGAACGAACGAAAACTAACCCGACCCAACCCTCTGAATAAATGTTTTGATGATGGTTTTTCTCGGGTTTTGTTTTGTCAAGCTATTAATGTTTTTTCTTGTTTTGTTTTGCATTGCATTGCATTGTGTGGTGCATTGCAAGTGGAACTAGAAAAGAAAAAAAAATTGTAGAAAGAATTCTTTTTGTTTCAGCTGTTTTTTTTTTTTTTTTTTTTTTGGAACAGATTTTCTATCGTTTCGTTTATGCTGCATTGTTTTATTCTGAGGTTTTTTTTTTGGAACACCATCAATGCAAGAAACCCAGCATGAATATCGTGTGTGTGTGTGTGTTGGGATTTTTTCATCTGCTGCCGTTTCTTTCTGTAGTTTGTTTGATTGTCTTCATGATTTTCCTCTCTTGTTCAAAGGTTCAGAATCAAAGATTGGAAGTTAGTGTGTGTGTGATGTTTTTTTGGTTTGACAACCAAGCAAGTTAAGTCACCAACCAACCAACCAACCAACCAGCCAACCAAAATACCAATTCAAAGATAATTAACTGAAATTGTTGTTGTTGGTGTTCTGTTCATTTACTATTCGTGTTTTTTTTTTCTCTGACAATTCGGGCCAGTTTTCTCCTCTTCCCTCTCCTTGGTTCTCTGATCGGCAAATTTTAATGATGATGATGATTGTTTTTTTGGGTTTTTGGAGAAAGTTGAAATATATCTCTTTCTTTGGAACCGTTCTGGGATCGTTTCATTCTCTCATCAGGTGTTGAAATGATCGGAAAATTTTAATGTGCTTAAACTTCTCATTTTCTTCTTACTAAAAAAAAAAAAAAAAACCTTAACTTGCTTGACCAAGATATTCTATAATATTTCTCCTAAGAGCAATTAGAATTCTTGAGTTTTGGCTTTTTATTGGAATAAATAGAAAGAACTATGAATCAATGATAGACAGCCTTAAAATGCAATACACTCTCCACACACTTCATTGGGAACAATGTATTTGATCGAATGGGAAAAGTTTTCCATTTCTAAAATATTGCTGTTCAAGTTTTACTAATGCAAGCTAACAAGCTCACTGTGTTCGGTATTGTGTTCAATGAATGTTCATCATCTTACCACTGTACAGTGTTTTTTTTTTCTTCGGTTTTTTTTTTTTTTTTTTTTGTTGAAATTTTTGAAATAATATAAAAATCTAAGAGAAAAAATCTAATAGATGGTTCAATTCATATACACAATGATAATAATAACAATATATATATTTGTCTAACTGAGTGTCTGTCTGTGTGTGTGTGCTTGGGTTGCGTGAGCCTAGAATGGCCTAAGATCTTCATTAATCATTAAAAAAAGAAAAAAAGAAAGTCCTTTTGAAAAACTGAGAGTTTTTTTTATTTTGTTGAGAACTAATAGTCTTTAAAAGAAATCAAATCCTGAGTATTGATGATGTTGGAAAGCCAAAAGAATATTGATAAACAACCACTCTTGGAACTTTTTGGATTCTTTTCTTCTCTCTCTCTCTCTCTCTCTCTCTCTTCATAGATCCCATCAAAAGCCTTGAGCCATCTTCTTTGTTTAAGAATCTGAAAAGAAGAAGAAGAAAACGAAAAAAAAAATTCTTTCGAATTTTGAGAGCAAAAAAAACAATAAAACTATAAATTGTTTTCTTAGAAACAAGAAAAAAAAAAACTCTTTGGCTCGTCTGGATTCTCTTTGGTTCTTCGCTATTATTATTGAACGTTTTTTTTTTCTAAACAAAAAAAATATTTAAAATCACCAAAAATATATAAAAAATAAAATAAGCGAAAAAATATATTCGATTTGATGAGGAAATTGAAAGCTCAATGGAGAGTTCTTGAAACAAAACCAACACTCAAACAAGAAACCAAAGAGAGAGAAAGAAGAGAGAGAGAGAGAGAGAGAGAGAGAGAGAGAGAACGAAAATTTCTTGGTCTTCATTTTCTTAAGAAGTTAGTGCCACCAGAATGGATGATCCATAGAAAAATTTTTATTAAAAAAAAAAAAACAAAACAATACACGATCGTTTTTAGCAGTAGTTGTTGTTGTTACTCTTGGCTAAATGAATGATGATGATGATTATTCTATTTTTCCTGGTTCTCTTTGTTCCAACGACACCCCAAAAAAAAAAAAAAAACTGTTGTTGCTGTTGGAATTGGACCCAAGAACACCGGCACGTTAGTGAAAAAGCTTTAGAGAGTTTCCCTAGTTTTAGTTTCTTCTTCTTCTTGTTCTCAGAATCATTATTGTTATTAATAGTAGATAGGATGATAGTATTGTTGGCAACTAATTCCTTGTTAATTTTCTTTAGTTTGGATAGCATGGAAAAAAAATTATCTAGGCCCTGGCCGAAGGCTTGTTTTGAGCCAAATTAAAAAAAAAACAAAAACAGTTTTATGCTTTTTGTGTAGATGCTTCTGAAAAAAAAACAAAACAAAAATGATTTACCTTGATTTTGTTTGTTTTTTTTAAAACAAAACTTATTATTATTACATTGTGTAATGATGGTAATAGATTTGGACCCTAGCTACTAAGGCTTAAAGTAGATTCTCTTTTGAAAAAAAAAAAAAACTTTAAAATTTAATTTTCGAATAATTGTTCCAGAATTGAGGAGCCATTCAATCAACCAACCAACCAACCAGAACAGAAAAACAATAAAACGACAACACTTCTCGGGAGAAAAAAAAAATCCCGAATCATCCCGTCATCTTTCATAAGAAAAGAGAGGAGAGAGAGAGAGAAAGAGAAAAAAAGAAATTCTATTATTACTAATGGCTGTTATTATTTCGGGTTTTTGTTTTGACTATAGTTCCATGAAAAGATTCATTTCCATGATATTGCAAAATGGCAAATTATAACAGCACATTGTTTTTAATATATTCTTATTATAATATATTTTTTTTTTCTTCCAATAATAAAAGTATAAAATTAATTGTAATAATTATTTTTATGAACTTGGTATAATATGGACAAAAAAACATAGTTTCACTCATGGATTTTTCTCATTATCCCAGTATATTATTCATTATTTGTTATTAATATTTTTTCGGTTTTTTTTTTCTTCTGTGATATATTGCTTTTTGTTGTTGTTGTGCGGGATGTTTCAAAAAGAAACTATTTTTCAATAAGATAGAACAAAACCGTAGAAGAAAAATGAAGTTTCAAGACCAAGAAAAAAATAAAACTCTCATTCAAATTTCCTATTGGTGGTAGTAGCTAGGTTTACAGATAGAATACATCAACTCAAAAAACATGGGAAAAACAATAACCGGTCTAGAAACAAACAAACAACAACAACAACAAAAACAATACTAATAACAATGATGATGATGATGGTTGACTAATAACCGGGAAAAAATCTAGAATAATTTACCACCGGTAATTGTTATTAATAGTTTGAATCCCGTTCAGTTTGCTATCCCTAAAGAAAAAATAATCCCGGAATAATGTAGCAAAGAAGAAAAGAAAAGTATCATTTAATTTGTTTTTTTTTTCTTCTTATTAGTAATACCCGAAACCTCGAGCATTTTTTTTTCTTCTATTTGCCCGGTACCACAAGGAAGAGAGAGAGAGAGAGAGAGAGAAAGAAAATTTCTGTGTTGTTTCCTTGATCCACCTCGATTTACGGTTATTTTTTTTTCTGCGAAAAAAAAAAAAAAAATAAATACCCAGGATTTTCAAGTGTTAGTTCGAAACATAGGAAACGGATGGATAGATGGATGGACGTTGTTATGACCACTCGACTTGTTCTGTCCAGTTTTAAAACTAAACCAACAACAGCAACCAAAACATCAAGATTCAATACCAAGTTTGTTGTTCCGGTGGTTTCCCTGAGCAAGCTATTATTATTATTACTATGCTTGAACGAGAAAAATCCCAAATCAATGCAAAATGTGAAAGTTGTAGTTTTTTTTTTTTTAATTTTTAGAAAAAATTTCACTAACAAGGATTGTCTATTTGATGATACGGGGTTACATAAAATGTTGTTATTGAAATTTTTGTACTACCATCGTCAAAGTAAAATTTGTATCAGAAAAATGTTTGAACAAACCAACCAACCACTAGCCTTAACTATTTGAAAATTAAATTAAATTTTCTAGTTGAATAAGTTTCTTAAATTTCTTCGTTGTCTTTTTTTTCCCGAGAATTCTTAAGAATATTCTATTTAAGTAACAAACTAACAAACTAACAAACCAACCGACCCCTACATTCTCTCTCTCTCTCTTGGCACAAGAACAAAGTCAGCAATTTGTATTGATTCTAGATATTTTGACATTTTTATTTCTGGTGAAAAAACGGCTACAAAAAAAACAAGAACAACGAAACCAAATGCAGAGAGCAAGAAGAGAAAAAAATTTTGAAATTTAATTCACATCTTTTTTCCCAAAGCTCCAAGTATTTTTTTTGGTCATAGCAAAAGTCTTAATCAAGACTTTTTTTTTTTCTTCTGATGAGTTTGAGTCAATGTTTTGGCAAGATGTTTCTTGTTTGTTTGTTTGCTTGTCAATTTTATTCTATGGACAGTTTTTTCTTTTGAAAATAATACAGAAAAAACAAAACAGTTTTTTTTCTCTCTGTTTATGTGTACTCAATAGATTTGGATATTGAATTCAGGGAAAAAAAAAATAACTAGAAATTGTTTCATTTATAGTGGAAATAGTGACCAAAAAAAAAAAAAAACTGCAAATAATCATCGCTTGTCTCTTTTTTTTTCAATCAAAAGTTTTTGTTTTTCCCCTACTGCCTCATTGATTGAAGTCGATTCAGCAAATTTAAGAAAATTTAAATAAATAAATAATCTACCAAAGAACACAATAAAATAAATAAAAACCAATCGATTGTTTTGAAAATTTTAAAATTTTTCCAATACTTAGAAAGAAAAAAGAAGATACGTTTGAATCGTTTTTAAGATCAATGTGATCCAAGAAAAAAAAATTTGCTACACTTTTGGAAATTTATGGAATAGAAGGAGAGAAAAAAAACTTTTCAGGCATCATTAAATTCAAATTCGATATTTATTCATATCTTGTTGGTTAGTGTTGCTTGTATTTTTTTTATTATTTGTATCAATTGTATTTGTTTTAAGTTTGTGGTCAAGTTTTTTTTTTTGTTTCGATATGGTTGTGGTCAAATTTTTCCAACAACAACCACCTCTTTGGTTTTCTTTTTGTTTTAATTTTTTGCTGGTCATCCATTTTGATGGATGGAAAATTACTATGATTATTATTATATTTTGGTGTTCTCTCTTATTCGACCATATTGTGGCTGTTGTTGTTTTCCGACCATATCATTTTCATTTTATTTTTCTTCTCAGTCTTCTTCATTGTTTTATCTTTCTTATTTTTGGTCAGCTAAAAAAAAAATCATTGGTAAGTTTCTGAGACTAAAAAATGTTGAGAAAAAAAAAAAAAAAATGATAGAGAATTCTCCGACGTGTTATGGTTTAACCTCCCATCAACATAAATAGATTCCATTCTCGTTTATTTTGTTTGCTTTTTGCATACCAAAAAATAGAATAGAATGTTTATAAAATATACAAACATAAATATATTTGAACTCAATTCAAAATACTAATAAGATTGTTGTTGATGTATTTGGGTCTCGGGTCTTGGTCTCTCTCTCTCTCTCTCTCTCTTCCTCTTATTTATCTACTAATCTATCCATTTATTCAACAAGAAGAAATATGTTATGATTATTACTGGGTTTAAAAGCAAAAAAATAATAAAAAAATAGGGCCTTCAACTCAATGGAGATACACCAAAAAAACAATAACAACAACGTTAGAAAAAATTTATTCAATTTTTTTTTTTTTCTTCTCTTTTATTCTGCGGTTTTGTTTTAAGTAACTTGAGAGTTTTATTTATTTTTCTATTTTGAGTTTATTTTATTTTATTTTTTAAATGACCCAGAAAAAAATAAAAATAAAAATGAAACTAAATAACCTCTTAGTTTATAAATTTTTTTTTTGACTGGCTCTGTTCTTAAATTCAGTTAATGGACAAGTGGCAGTTCAAGTTGGATCATTGTTTTTCTATTTATTATTAAAAAAAAAAAAAAAAAACGTCACCACCGAATCTACTGTGATCCAGAATAAAATTGAATTTTTCGCTTTTTTTCTGGCTCTCAATCTGCCAATACAGACCCAGGCTAGGGTCTTTATTGTGGTTATTATTTGAATATCTGAAACAGAATTTTACACTGAACAAAAAAAAAACCCTGTTGTGTGTGTGTGTGTGTGGTGAGTGATAATGATCAAGATTTCATTGCCTAGATGACGTTCAATACAAGAGCCAAAAAAAAATAGAAAATCCTAGCAAGAAAGAAAATCTTAGTTCCAGAGTAAAAAATAAATTGGTTTTTTTGTTAATTTAAAAAAAAAAATGTCAAATACGCTTTAGCTAAAGGCTTTCCCTAAAGAAACTGATTATTTCTCTCTTCTCTCTCTCTCTCTATCTCTCCTCTCTCTCTCTATCTCTCTCTCTCTCTTCTCTCTCTCTCTCTCTCTCTCTCTCTCTCTCTCTCTCTCTCTCTCTCTCTCTCTTCCTCCTGGTCATTTCAGTCTATTTTGATCCAGTTTTTTCGGTTATTTTCTGTCTCTTCAAGCCAAACCAAGTTTTTTTTTTTGGAAGAAAATAAAAAATTCTTCAATCAATTTTTGGTTTTCTCGCTCAACTTGCTTTTGAGAACCCGAGAGAGATTATTGGAAATTATTATTATTTTTTGAGAAAAATAAAAAATTTGAGACTCTAGTAGCTGTGAGCTCACACACACACACACAAATGTTCAAGTGATACTTCGCCAAACAAACCAAACCAAAACAAAATAAAATAAAAATAATCGATCCAATGATAATAATAATGGTGGGAACGACTAAACGAAAAGAAAACGATACAACGATAATCGATGATCGAAAACAATATCGATATTGATTGGAAAAAAAAAATAGGAAAAATTTTAACCAATCAAACCAGCCAGCCAGCCAATCAGCCAACCAACCAACTAACCAACTTTTTTCAAATACAATCCTTAGAAGGGAAAATAAAACTCCTTAATATTGGAAGAATAGAAATAAATTGTAAACAATCTTTCTGTTTCTGGTTGGTTATATAAGCTGGTTAGTTTTTTTAGCATTTTTATTTCACTGTTTAATAAAATAAAATAATGAAACAAAACAAATCAAATTCAATGATTCAGTTCGTTTCATCAATAGGCTGAAAACAAACACTTTATTATGCCCATCATCGGGTTTGTTTGTTCATTTGCTCGTTCTAGTTTTTTCTCAACTATTACTAGGACAGACATCATCATCATCATCATCATCATTTGGACCAGAAAAAATAAATAAATTGAAACAATGAATAAATGGAATGGAATGGAGCTGAACAGACTGGAATGGAACGTTATGAAACTCGATATATATATATTGTTCATACGTTTCAAGTGTTTTCTCTTTTGAAAACAGAGATTTTTTTTTTCTTTTCTTTGGAAACTTTCAAGTTTTCGCAAGAAATTCAAGAACTTTCTTTCTCTTTCCCTGCCTGTCCTAGCTTCATGTCAATTTGATTATTTAAAAAAAATAAAAATAAAATAATATAATTTAAATTAAGTAAAAAAAAACAAACAAACAAACAACACGCAAACAAACAGAAATAAAATTCTTCTAGTTTCAGTTTATTACAAGTCGACCCAGGATCCTGTGAGTTGGGACCTTTTAGTTTTTTATTATTAGCATGTTTAGTTATTGATCCATCTTCTTCTCTTATTGAACCCATGGTCTATCAATAAAAAAAAAGAGAGAATTGAACATTTTAATTGATTAATTATTTTGGAACAATATTTTTTGTTCTGGTAGTTTTTGGGTTTTTTTTTTTTTAGTGATACTTGAAAGGAGTATGAAGGAGAATGATAGAAACACACACACACACAACGTTTAATGTTTTTTTATTACTTGATAATGGGTAATTTTTGTTATTTTATTATATTTTTTTTCTTTGCTGCTGTTGTTGCTCGCTCTGCTCTTGGATCAATAATGGATCAACTTGTGTTGGGGATGTGTGCTGCTGGCCTATGGTCATTAACACAAAATGGTGTTGTTTTTCTGGTTCAATGTGTGTGTGTGTGTGTGTGTTTTTTTTCTTAGAAAAAAAAAAAAAAAGCTGTGTAAAACACACACATTGAGAGACTACAAAGTGATTAACGACATAACGGTTTTTAGTTCTCTGCACTCCATTTCCATTTCCTCGTTGATTTGATGTGTTAATTTTTTTTTTTTTTTTGTTTTGTTTTCTCCTAGGACAACAAAAAGTAAAGTTTTTCTTATTCAAAATTGACTTGCTCGTTTTTTTGTTCCGGTGTTCGGGATGGATTGTGAAGAGAGTTTACCCGTTTCTTTAGCAAATAAACCTATATTTTGTCCAGTTTTTTTTGTTGAAAATTCTTGCACATCTAACCACAGATCCATCACTGTTCTTCTAGAAAAAAAAAGCTTCAAAAACCCAGAAATCGATTGAAACCAGAATCAGAATAGCTGATTCTGTTTGAAAATAACGACCACCAGATAATATGGCTGTACTATATGTACCTAAAACTATTAGTGGTAAAAAATAATGTTAATGTTTTTCTTTTTTTCTTGATTAAAATCATAAAACATTTTGGGATCCAAACATTCTGGAATCTTTTTCTAGAATGAATGAACAATATCCACAATATCCACAATATCCACAATATCCACAGTATCCACAGTATCAAGATACTGAAAAAAAATCCACTAATAACCACAGACAATGACAAAACAGCACATAGAAATTTCAGGAAAAAAAATCGGGTTCATAAATTATCCAATTTAATAACCGATAATTCATCTTTAGATTTTTTTTTCTCTTCTAGGTCTTTATTTGTCGTTGCCGTTTTATTTTTTTTATTTTTGGGCTTGGTTTTGAAAATCTTTTAGTTTTATTAGTTTTTTTCCTCCTATTTTCCTCATTGTTTTTCAATATTTATCTGAAAAAAAAAACAATTCAGCTTATCTGAGAGAACTACAGAGGAATAGTCCTGAACGGAGGATCTCTAAGAAAGGTCACATCAAGCCCAGAGCCTTTCAATAATATTTGAACCATCAATTGAAGAATATCCGTGTATCAGAAAAAAAAAAAATTCTTGGCACACACACACACACCACATGCACCTATACATTCGCAGGTATTGTCGAAATTTTTTTCAAATTTCTTCGATTTTTCGATTAGTATTAGATCTTATTTTTTAGTTTTCTGATTGAATATTCTTGAATTTCATTCAAGAATCGTGCACTGAGAGTGCACCGTACTAAAACTAATGGAAGAAAACGAAAAATCGAAACTTTAAAAGAATCGATGATTTAAAGTTTCGATTTTTTATTTGGTTGGTTAGTTGGTTGATTGGTTGGTTGGTTGGTTGGTTGGTTAGTTGGTTGATTGGTTGGTTGGTTGGTTGTTCTTTGATTTTTCTTCTTCTCTGTGTAGATTCTCTTTTTTTTCAAAGAAAAATGAAAATATGGCTCAACAAAATGGCAAAATTGTTAGGATGACAGAAATCTGTCGTCGAAACGATAACAAGAAATTCGATAGTTTCGATTTTTTTCTCTCTCTCTCTCTCATCATTGTCAATCGTTGAAATAAATTCGTTGGCGTTTTCTCATTATTTAAAAAAAAAAAAGAAGAAAAAAGTTCAGAAACGTAAAGATTCTAGGGTCCTTGTTTGTTTGTTTATTTATTAAAGCGCATACATATCCCATCCCTAGGTTTTACCAAGAAGTTGCAGAAAAAAAAGGTTTTTTCTTCTTGAAAACCTAAAAAAAAAAGTTTACCAGCCTATAGTTCGAGAGAGCTCGTTTCTTATTTTAATTATAAATTAGATCAATCGATTCACCTTCACTGGGATCAATGTATTTTTTTTTTTTTTTTTCCTTCCCAATAATAATACACTTCAGGTTTTAGAGTTCTAGAGAAAATTTTTCTTTCTTCTTGAATTGATTTTCTTCGTTCAGAAATGTTGTTGTCTTTTTTGATCTTTTCAGTTTATTCGCAATTCGTTCTTGGTAAGAAATTGAAAATTTCCAAACATCTCAAGTGTTGTTTCGGTGTGAAGCCGACGATTTCTCTTTTTTTAAAATCAATTTTCCTGTTAGTTTAAAACTTGACTGAAAAACTATTCTAGTAGATTAATAACCTAATTCAAGGCTCAATCAAGAAGCTTAATAAATTTATGCATTCTAGATTCTCTTGAAATCTAGCTAAAACTAGCTAGGTCTCAAAATTCATTTTGTAGTTTTTTTTTTGTCTGCCATTGATTGTCTCTTTGGTTTCTGGTTTTGGATTTTCTTGGGTTCTCCTAAAAAATATCATTCTGATGGTAGTAATAAAACTAACCGAAAAGCGAAAATAAAAAACAATTATTATCTTTCTTTTTTCTTTTTTTTTCTCCTCTCCGTCTCTAGGCCGGAGGAAGAACTTTTAGTTTTATTATTATTCAACCTAACAAAAGAAACCCAAAGAAGAAGAAGAAGAAGACGACGAAGGACCTAGCTGTTTTGAACGGCGGTTTGATCTTTGCATAAAAGAAAGGAAATGAATGATGAGTCTTCTTGTTGGCTTGACCAACAATTCCTGGCAACAAAATTCGATTCGATTTGTTTTCTATTCAGTTATTCTACATTCATTTATTTTTTTTTTTATATTCAAACCGTATCAAATCAAATTAATCAAGTTGTCCTCGGTGTTGTTCCAAAAAAAAAAATAAAAAATAAATAAAAAAAAAAAATTTGATCACAGTTGTGATCTTTAGTGAAGACAACACTATTGTTCTATAGAAACTAACAGACACAGAACTAGAAACTGGAGCTCAAGAATACGATTCTTTTATTATTCTTGATTGTAACTATTGTTATTTGTTGTTCCAGTTAATGGATCTTTTCTCTTTTTTTGGCTGGGCCCTGTTAGTGTGTGTGTATGGGGGGGGGGAGTTGTTGAAATTTGCATTTTTCAAATAAGTTTTTTCTAGTTTCTTATTTTATTATCATTATTGATAAAATGATTTTCTCTTATCTAGGCCCTTGGTGTTTTAGTTTGTCTGTCTGTTTACAAACAGGGCGTTCCTGTTGCCCTTGTTGTTTTCTTGGAATTTTTTTTTTTTTCTGTCCAAATAAAATAATAAATAAGAAAAAAAAAAAGTTTTTTTTTTTTTTCTTTGAAACACTCCACATTTTGTTTGGTTGTCATTTGTGTTTACACTACCGCGGTGTGTTTCCATTTGGAAAGATTCTGAGTGGTTTAATGATATATATTTTTGGTGACCCAAATCGAATCATGAATCTCGATACACTGGATCTGGATCTACAATCTTTGGTCACTTGGCTCAGAATTGAGAAACCATTCGGGTTTCTTGTAAAAATCTAACGAAAAGAATCTTGATCAGAGGTTTCAGAGTTTTTGGATTGTTGGCTTTGAATCTGGTTGATATTCTATTCTTCTAATTTTAGGCTAGCATTATGCTTTTCTCTATGGTTGATATATTTATGAAACTAACAGCCAAAAAAAAAAAATCTGATATCATTTAATGTTTCAGTCAATCTATTATATTGATCGATAGTGGATCGATTATTATTGTTATTATTTTTAGTTTATATTAGTAGTCTGTTTCTGGAACCTAGGAAAAACTTAGATTCTCGTTCTCTTCCTATTAATTAATTAATTTTTTTTTTTTAATTAAAAAAATCTAAATTTTTGTCTTTCGTTTTGGCATTCAGTTTTTTTTTTTTTTTTGATCGAAATGACAGAACACGATTCATCGATTATTTTCAGATCTTCTACAGAACAATATTTCCTAAATCGAACCAGAATTTTTCTCTTATGGTTCTTTTTCAAAAACTCTTAGAATAGTCTAAGAACTATTTTTCACCAGTACTCTGAATCAATCCAGAATGTCCCATCCAAATCATTGTCATCACTAAACCAACCAAGAACTGTATTGTTTGGTTTAATTGATGTTTGTTGAGTGATCTGGTCGAATGGTCAAGCTCATTGATGCGAATCAATCAATCAGAGCAAAACACCGGTAACACTTTGAAATGGAATTTGAAAGCTTTTCTCATTTAAAGTTGTCCATCACACACACACACACAAACACACACACAAACGCACACACACACACACAAACTAGCTCTGTTTTGGTCAGCAGTGTTTCATCAAAACAACAAAAGTTGAACCAATTAATTCAAATTATTCTAATTAATTTTCTACTCGTGAAAAAAAAAATCGTTTTGAAACGGTGAAAGTTTTAGAAACTTTTATCACAACAGCTAGAGAGAAAAAGTTTTATCTTTTTTTTTTCTATTTTGCTGATGAAAATGTTTCACATCTGTGAGCCGTTTTCAATTAGAATCAGTGTATCCCATTTTAACAATAACAAAAAATTCATTTTTATCATCGTTGAATTGGTAGTTGGAGCAAACTATCGCTTCAATTAATTTTTTTTTTCTTTAAAACTGTTAACCAGGCAGACAAAAAGAGACAAAAAAAAAACTTTTCCAAATTACTAGGATAATGTGATCATACGGATCATCGTTTGATTGAAAACATACATCAGATGAATAATAGGTAAAATTTTTTTTTCCTATTTCAAAATGAATTTAGAGAATAAAAAACCCGTAGAAAAAAATTCCATCAGAATTCTAGGAAGATAAACACTCGGGGCTAGATTTTTTTTCCCTTCTTGACGCTTGCTTCGCTGAATAGATGAGTTGTTCATTTGTTTAGGTAAAAAACAAAAAACCTGATTTTGATGTTTTAAAAAAAAATAAATAGAATAATAATAAAATTTTCTAATTGTTTTATTTATAAATTTTTTCTCAATGGTTATAATCTATGTTTGCTTAGCTTATTAGACTATTAGATGATTTATTTTCCTCTACTTGTTTCTTTCATTAGTATTTTGAAGTTTTTTTTTAGTTTCTCCTGGGATGGCAAAGTCCAACGATACAAAACAGACCGAATCAAAAAGCTCTGAGTTTTTTTTCTTTTTTAAACCACTTGGTCTTCTTGAACAAATCATTTTCAGGCGGTCATTCTCAAGTTTTTGGCTCAAGAAATGAAAGAATTAGCGAGATGTCAAATATGGTTGGAAAAGAAAGAGAGAAAAAAAATCTGAAACAATTTCAATTTCCAATTGAAATTGCTAATCCGCCAAAGGCAACAAGATTTTTTTTTTCTCGTTTCTGACTGGTCAAGCTTTTTTTCTAGTTTTTCCCATTCTCTTGGGAAACATTAAAGGTCATGCTAAAAAAAAAATCAGAACTTTGAAAACAACCAGCCAATTTTTAATCGTTTATTTCTGGGTGATGGTGGTTGTTTTTAGTTTTAAAGATTTTTTTCTTTTGAACCGAAAAAAAATTGACATTTATTGAGTTTTATTTTATTTTTGTTTGGTTAAGCCAAAAATAAATCTCTTAAACTGACTCCACTCGTTTTGTTAGTTTGATTTCAAATTTATCTCTTCTAGTTGAAATTGTTATTAGTTTTAGTTTTTTTTTAAAAAGAAAAATATAAGACTCGTTTAATAAATAAAAAAAAACAACAACAACGACAATAATGACACCGAATGGAAAAAAAAAGAGAACAACAACCAGAATCAGAATCAGAAGCAGAAGAAGCAGAAGAAGCAGAAGAAAAATGATAGATAGATAGAATGGAATAAAATCTAATCGACTGACATTATTCTTTCTTCTTCTTATTTCCTACAGTGATGTCTATTCTGGACTTTATTTTCTCTCTTTGGATTTTCTATCAACCAGAAAAAAAACGCAAAAAAAACTCGAATACAACATGAAAAAACTATGGAAGCATATTGTTTGAAAAACGTTTCTATTTTTTTTTATCTCTCTCGCAAAATCTCGAAAATGTTACCAAAAACAAAGTTGCCAAACCAAAGAATTTTTTTTTTTTGCTATGTGTGCTAAAGAAAAACACGAAGAAGGAGAAAAAAAAAATTTTTTTGTTGTGACAATCTATACAGTGTGTTTGTTTGTTTGTTTAAATAGCAAACAAACAAACAAGAAGATGGCCTAAACACAAATCAAACATCAAACAGGAACATCTCTATTCACACAAATAAATAAAACAAAACAAAAAACTTTCCTGATTCATTTAGCATGGTTTCCTTTGGAAGAAACAGTGTTTATCAACAAGAGCCAAAAAAAAAAAAAACCCCCCAAAACTTGTTCCAATAGAAAGTTTCAATGAAAAAAAAGAGAGAGAGAGAGAGAAAGTCAATGAGTTTCATTTCTTTTATCATTCTCATTATTAAACAGTTGGGAAATTTTAAACTGAAAAATTTAAGACAACAACAAGGCTGATTGGCAATACAACAACATCTCCATCTATCTAGCTAATCTTAAAGGATTGTCAATAAGGATTCTTCTTTCTCTCTTCCAAAAAGATTCTTAGAAGAGAAAAATTCTTTTAAATGAATTTATCATTAGCCAGAAGAAAGAGAAAGAAAAGTATGGTAAGCATCTTTCATGATGAAAACATCATTCAAATGATTGAGAAACTATTTTTAATATCATTCTATGTTTTATCCTCTTTTCTCATTTAAAAACCTGGATATTTAAATTTTTGCTTAAACCAGAGGATACTTTTTTCTAATCGTTCTAGAAAAAAAACAATGTTTAATTTTTTTTTTTAAAAATTCCTGATTCACACCTTTCACCTGGATTTTTTTTTTTGTTTCTGGGAAACTTTCTCTGTCAATAACCGTTTATTTGTGGTTTTTTTTTAAAAAAAAAAGTTTTTTCTTAGGAAAAAAATTTGAAAATGGCAACGAAAGATGAACATGGATTGATGAAATGGAATTTTTTTTTCCACAAAAATTCAAACACCGTAGAAATTTGTGTAAAATCAATTTAAATTCTAGTTTTTTTTTCACTGTTTCTTTTTTTTCTTAAAAAAAAAAAAAAACCTAAGGTTTTGATTGTCTGTTTGCCTGTTAGTTTGTAGCGGAAACAAGCAAACAGAAAAAAATATTTCGCTTCATAAATTTTTATTCTTCACGTTATTTTCCCCAATTCTGTTATAATAATAAATATTTGTATTTTAAATTTTTTTTTTCTTCTTTTTCTGGTTTTATTTTATTACAAATAACACAAGCAAGAAAAATATTTAAAAAATGTTTTACATAGAGAATCAAATAAAAAGCTTTTAAAATGTCGAAGATTTTTTTATTTTATTTAGATTCTATTTTCTTGGGTCTGTATTTTATTTTATTTTTTTCTAGTTTGTTTATATTGTTAGATTTTTGTCTGTTGGTTTTGAATGCTTTGTCATCTCATCTGTTTAAATAGATAGATAGATAGACGGTTAGCTAGTTAAATGGATTCAAAAAAAAAGAAAAGAAAGATTTTTCGAACAAAAAACTACTTTATCTAACCTTCTAGTAATTGTGTGTGTTGAATTTATTGGGTTCATTTCTGTTGTTGTTGTTATCATGTTGTTGTAGGTTTTTTCTCTCTCTCTTCTCTCTCTCTCCTCTCTCTCTCTCATCTCTCTCTCTCTCTCTCTCTCTCTCTCTCTCTCTCTCTCTCTCTCTCTTGGTATGTGTGCCAATGTCAAAATATTTAGATTTCATGAATTCATGGCTTTCTTCATGAGCTGTTGTCCTCTCCTTTTTGGTTGTTGTCTTTTGGTGTGTCTCATTGTGTACATTGCTTTAAGTTGCATTCAGTCTTTGGTTTCCATTAAAAAAAAAAACAAAACCAAAAATGATGATGATGAACCAGAGATGTAGCGTTCGTTAATTTTTTTGTCGGTTGATTCAAAATCTTAATATCATTTCTTACAACATAAAAAAAAAATTTGTATTTGAACAAAAAAAACTAGTTTCATGTTTGCTTGTTTGTTTATTTGTTTGTTCGTTTTGTTGTTTTCTATTTGATTCTGATTTTGATTGAAATGTGAATGAACAACAACAACAACAACAAAATGAAACTATAAAAAAAAATACAAAGAAGAGAAAAAATGAGCTAAAATAATGCAACGGATGTTTGCGAGGAATAGTTTTGATTTATCGAAAAAAAAAAGAAATAAAAATATTCTTTCCGATATTTGTCTAGCTGATTTCAAGTTTTCTCGTTGATTTTGAATACCAAAGAGTACACAAACTTCCCAACGCGTACCACACCTGTACTCAAAATGCTGATTTCTGGTAGATCGGGGGGGAAAAAAAAACTATCTTGCTCAAAAATACGTTGTATGATCGCAGCGCAAGTGTGATTGATGTGTTTTCTAGTTCGATTCTTTTTGATTCAATTTTCTGATTCAATACCGATCATCACCTGGTCATCCATCATATCGGTATCTACCCTGCGGAATTTTCTCATCCGCCATCTCTAAACGCCCAGGACAAAAAAAAAACAATGTGAATCAATGAATCCCTCAATGGATCACTTTGAACAGAAGAGGTTCGTTTTGCCATTAATTTTCATTTGATTTTCAAAAAGTACAAGGATGTGGAACCCTGGCTGAAATATCGATTTTTTTTTTTTTTCTCTCTCTCCTCTCCCAATCTTTCTTCCATCATTTCTCA